>CM047739.1:5657332-5722725 GCA_026225825.1 Pistacia integerrima | reverse complement strand
GGGTAAACAAGTGGCAAAAAAATAAGCCTATGGGCTCCCGAGGGGAACAGCGAATACCAAGGGTGCCCTAGCGAGGGTATCGGCAAGGCGAGACTTGGCGAGAGAGTGGACCAGAGGTGTCCCATGCCACGATGCAAGCAAACCCAAGCAAAAATCTTTGGGCATGGTGGTCCCGATTACCACCAAGGAGGAAGGGCAATCCCCGTCGTTATGCGGGAGGTTATCACACCACCTCGCAGCGGATTCGTACCTACCGCGAGGTCGGTTGAAAGTGCCCTCACAACCCGTCGTCTTCACATGCTCATAGTCGACATGTGTCAAGTGCGGCCAAAGGAAATGCCCGTAGGCGGGAGGAAGGAATCGATCTCGGTATCTGACCGCGACCTTGAGGGAAGGGAGGGCTCGCACGGGTGAAAACTTGAACCCCCAAGGTTGGCTCCATTGCAGCAAATTGAGGAGTTGCGGCGACTCAGGACGGAGGTTAAGGGAGCATGGAAAAGCGAGCGAGCGCAGTCGCCTCTACATCCCCGTTTTCTCACCCGGAAGTGCTTCATTTTGCCCCACTCCCACGGGGAGGGTTTGAGAATGCGGATATCACGGCCGGTTCGGAACGAAATTATGATCCAGCGTTGAGATCATTTGTATGTTCAAGCGCACAGTGGAGCTCTGCCCGGAGTTTGGACCACCTTATAAATCTGAGTATGTTTGCATTTGACGGCTTCCACTTCCCATGACGGTGGTTGGAAAGGTCGCTCAAGGCCCGAGGATCATCGGCTCGTGGCCTCGGATGAGGCCACGCGTTCTTGTGGCATTCCAAGCCAGCGGAAATTTTCAATGCCTTTGAGCTACCTCGGCAACATAAGGGAAAGAAAGAGCGAATCCCTGCGAGTCTTACGTTGATCGCTTCCACGGGGGAGGGGAACTTCAAGGCAAGGTGGCTCATGCCCCGGAAGAAGATCCCATCCGAACTCTTATAATAGCAGGAGTTCGCCCGCATAAACCGACTGCATGGAAGGAGGCTGCGGGCGAGAGGGCGATATTTCCCTCACCGAGATTCTACAACTTTGGCTAAAAAATATCTCACGAATAGGAATTCATTGGCGGCGCCTTCCGCCGCGCGATCCACGGCACCTCCGGCGGTGTGTCGGTCGGGGAGATAATGGGCGAGGCGGTCATCGCAAGGAGACAATGACGATCACGAAAAGGGAAAAAACCCCATTACTGACGAGAAAAAGTCCACATGCTCACTTACCATTCCCCATCCACCGGCGGAGTGACGAGGGTTCAACTCTCTTTCGTTTGAATGTGTCCATATCCATGCAATAACGACAAATCAGGAAGCCAGCACCACCTTTCGGTGAGCGAGAACCCATGAAAACTCATAGCGGCCGGGGAGGCAGGCAATCAAACACAGTCCGATATCATCGGGATAGCGGGCATCCACCTTTGCGATGAGTCTTGGGCCAGCTCGCGGAGCGTATCGAAGAGCTTATCAAGAAGGGGAGCTTCAAGGAGTACATTGTGACTCCCCGAAAACCAAGGGAGGCGAAAAAACAAGCGTCGTGATCGCGGCGGAGTCGCTGACGGTGTAAGAACGATTTTCGGATTTTGGTCCGCACCTCGCCCTAGGTTTAGGAACACGCGGGGCGCGGGGCAGGATATGCTCGGGAGGCGCATCATGACCCGATCGGAGTGTCGCATGGCAGCATCGCACGACGACCTCGGAAAGCCGGGGAAGGAAGAACCCAATCACCTTGCGAGAAGGAGGCGGCTCGCTTGCACCATCGCGCGAGGGCTCACAGTAATCACCCCCACGATTGGATGTCATAATGTCTGCGGGATGCTTGTGGACAACGGGAGGTGTGTGAACATTACATTCAAGTCTGCTTTCAATAGAATGAACCTGGAGTGAGGCCGACCTGAAACTGCCTCGATGCCTCTATCACGGTTTCACGGGGGATCACCTAATCCCCAGGTGGGCGACGATCCCACTCCCAGTCACGCTCTGCGACTGACGAGGTGACTAGGAGTTCTGACGAGTTCACATGATGAGTAGCCCAGTTCGGCCTTGATAGGAATCCTAGGGCGACCTCTGAGAACCTTCAAGGTAGTTACTTCCATCTATCATCTCAAGATGAAGTTCCCAACCCTTGAGTCGGGGGAGGGGGATTGGGGGAGGAATGGCCCGGAGTCATGCAAAGTGCATCACGCGAATGCTACATAAGCGGTCAAATAAGGCGACAAAGGGAAGGGCATTTGCGTTTCGCAGGTGCGCTCCCACCCATCGAGGGCTATGACGATCAGCCGCGTCGAGCCACAGTTGATCCAGAGGATAATATAGATCCACGGAGTGGAAATCCCCAGTGGCGGTTGAGGATGCATGCGAAAGTATCGGTAGATCCAGGAAGGGGCCGAGGCCGAATGCTAAAGATCGGGGAGGCTGTCTCGAATCCCAGGGCTACGCTTTCGGAGTGGTGAACTTCTTGAAGGAGAACATTGATGTGTTCGCTCGGTCGCATCTTTGACATGGTCGGGATCGGCCGACGTTATTTGTCATTCCACCGAATGTCGGCGGCGAAAGCTAAGCGATACGCAAAAGAAGGGCGATGGATCCCGGAGGCTGATGCCAGAAGCGTTAAAATCGAAGTGGAAAACCTTCTCGAAATGGATGCATTCGCGAGGCTCTCTGCGACACAGGTACGCCACAGTCTGATAAAGCCGAATAGGCAAGTAGGCGAACTGCATGGAGCTTCGGCGCACAGAACAAAGCTTGCGCGAGCAGAAACCCCGATTTCCTGGGGCAGAATTGATCGGCTTTCGTTGATGCCACCTCGGGGAGCAGCGGTTGCCAAAGCTTCATGGCTATCACTAGTACATCAAATCCCAGATGTATAAGCCGGATGAGGAGCATACGACCTTTATTACTGGATGAGGGGCCCTTTATCTTGCTACAAAGTAATGCCTGCCGGCCTCAAAAATGCGGGAGGTGCGACCTATCGGAGGAAGGAATCATGACAGAATGTTCTCAGGACGAGATCGGGAGGACAATGGAAGTCTATGTGGGCGATATCTTTGGTTAAGTCCCAGTCGCCTCGGAACACATTAAGCGTCTATTTGAGATGTTTGATATACTCAGCTCTGACGAATGAAGGCGAATCCCTCAATGTTCGTTCGGGGTATCGTCGGAAAATTCTGAGGGGGTATATGGTCAAGGCATTGGGGAGGCGTAAGAAGGGTAAACCTGAAAAGATTCGAGGGCTACTGCTCGTATAGAAGAAAGCCCAGGCCTGGGAGGCCAGCGAGTCATGAGTGCGAGCGGGCGAATAAGCGGCACTCGGTCGCGGCCATATCAAGGCTAATGAGGCCATTGTTTACCATTCTTTAATGTTACGAAGGCAAATAAGAAATTGAGTGGACTTAGAATGCGAGGAGGCATTCAGTATAAAAGAGCATGCAGGGAAGCCCTCCTTCTTACTCCCACCAAACCTCTTCCCACGAAATCCTGCTCATCTACTGTCCGTGTCTCGATTACGGTCGAGTGTGCGGCTTTAATAAAGGGGAAGAGGAAAAAGCTCGATGGCGTGTATTATGCGAGTAGCGTCTATCGGATCTTTGAGATGCGGTATCCCGGAAATGGGAAGGGCGACTAAGGCTTTTGCCTACCCCTAGTCGCGTCCGAGAAAGTTACGACTTACTTCCATGCCCACCCACGATCAATGTAATGACAAGTTACCCCGCCGAGGGCCGGAGTCCTCCGGAAGCCAGGAGAGGCCTCGGGAAGGGGGAAAATTTGCTCGGAATGGGCCATGGGAGGGTAGGCGATTCGACCTAAAGTATGTGCCCGGAGTCGACCATCGAGGAAGGCGAGTTGCATTACGACTTAAGGCATCTCGGAGTTCTCCTATCTCCGGCGAGCGGCCCGATCCGAGGCCGGAAGGCCAAGGCGAAAGAAAACTATTCAAGAACCTATCGAGGCACGGAACCTCATGTGCGGAGGGTGCATCAAAAGCGAGAAAAGAAGCGGGTCGCGGGAGGTGCAAATCTCGCGAGTGAGCCCGAGAGGGCTCGAGTTCATGGAAATTCTCGAATTCGGGTTTAAGGCGACCAAGCAGGTAGTAGAATACCCGAAGCCTTGCTCATGGGTTGCGACTGCAGCCAAAGAAATGGGAGACTGCAACCGCGATCGGATATTCTGAGCTGACTCCATCTTGATTGCGTCAGCCAAATTCTAGGAGAGTACCAAACCAAAGGGCCAAAGAAGGAAAGGGCATAGGTCCGATTACTTGGGAAAAAGGAAAAAAGCTAAGGCCTCTTTGGGGCGTTAGGACACTTTAAAATCGGGCTCGATCCCGGGGAGAGCAACTACATAGCGGGACGCCTTGGCGAATAGATTAAACCATCATTAGTCGGAAGGGCCACGTAGCATTCTGCAATTCGTTTTGTCGGACGGCTCGCGATCCATCGGGCTCTGAGCAACGAGGCCATGAGCGAGGTTCGATCTGATTCTGGATGACCCCACCCCGTTATACCTGAATACCTCGGGGAGGCGGGACCTTGCCCCTACGCGACAGGTGAGGCGGGGAGGATTCTACGAGTAAGATACACTGCACTTCCCACACTCATAAAGGGGGACCCGTTTATACGGGGAGGAGAGGATTCGGAATACCCCACTACCCTGCATGCAGTGTGTAACCATTGAAGCGAGACTAACATCATGCGGGAAATTCATGAAGGGATACAGTAGCCAGCCACACATGACTTCGATCTCTAGCGAACAAGATTGTTCGTCAGGGGATATTGGCCCCAAATCAGAAGATGCGCACAACCGTCAAGAAGTACGACAAATGCGGTGATTCGCGAACATCCCGAGACTGCACCCTGCGAGGTGGTTACTATGTCAGAGCCTGGCCATTTTCCATGTGGGGGATCGACCTTATCGGCCCCTTATGCCCGTAGTCGAAAGGGAGGGGTCAAGTACGTGCGTGGATCGCGGTGGATTACTTTATCCCCAAAAGGGTGGGTGGCAGGCCAGCCCCGCCCGCGCGATCACGACCGGGAAGTTAAAAGATTTCGTTTTCAAAAACATAGTGTCTGCCCCAGGCTACGGGATTCCTCACACCCTTATCTCGGAGGATAATGGAAAGCAATTCGATAATGAGGAGTTCAAGCGGAATTACTACTGACAGTGGGGAGGCATCCACAAAAAGGTCGCCAGCCTCGGTCGCCGGGCCGCGAAGCAAATGGAACCGGAAGTTGAAGCGTCAGCAAGAAGACCATCGGACACGCACTGAGAAGAGGCGAAGCTCAAAGGGAAACCTGACCAAGGGGAAAGTAGGGGCGACTTGACCTCCCAGAAGTTTTATGGGCGTCTGGGACAACTCCAGGACCTCCGCCTCGGAAACCCCGTTTTCATTAGCCACTTTATGGGAGGGCGTGAAGCCATGATCCACCTGTCGGAGAGAGGGAACGGTTCTCTTCGGAGGGACTGCACAGCGGGGAGACGACAACGAAGCACTTTTGAGAGCAAGTTTGGATCTAATTGAAGAAACGTCGCGGCAAGGCTTCGCTAAGGGATATGACACCCTACCCAGTGCGCAGAAAAAAGATTTCTTTGACTCGAAGGTCGGCGAAGAGACTTCAGTCGGAGACACAGTGCTAAAGGAAGTTCTCCTTGGGGCCGGAGAGTCGAGTCAGGAAGAGTAAAACCCTAGGGGATCCCCAGGCGGGAAGGTCACTACTGGGATCGACAAAGTGATCGGAAACCACGGGAGCTACCATCTCAGAATGAAGTGAATGGCTCCAAGGTACCCAGGCTTAGGCCGGGCGAAGGCACTTCAACCATACTACTCGGTAATCCCAAACTCGGCTCGAGTTTTTGATAATTTCTTTTTTCAAGCGTTACTTTGTTCACTTGAAGCTTGATTCGAATGTGTTACATTCGCATGTCAAAAGGGAAAATTTATATGTAATCACTCGTGAACCTGATTGTAAATAGTGCATATTTATAAAAAGTAAATTTCCATTGCAAAGAAAGTCATATACAAAAGTTTTAAGACTCGGGTACAAAGGAGGGCGACTCTATGGCTTAAACACTAAGGCTGGTCGGGAAGGTCCTTGAGGCGGAACCACCAGGCTGTCGGGTCCACCAGTAGGGTTGCTGGGAGGGTGGTAGCGGCGGCTAAACAGGTCTTCCTCTCGCGTAAATCCACCGAGTCGTCTGCCGGCGAAGCTCACGGGAGGTCGGAGAAGTCAAATCAGGGATTCTTTTCACGAAGGGCGTAGATGGACCCAATCGCCCGGTCAGCGGCCTTCCTCCTTCATCCTGGTGATTACGCATTTCAATTTTGTCAATGCGGTGACCCTCTCCCAGGCTCTCACGAAGTTCGGCCTCGAGACTAACCTTTCTTGTTAGAAGGCCCCGTTAAAGCTTCTTGGATCATGAGGCCCTTTGTTATTCGAAAAAGTCGCGGCAAGGGATTCTTGGTCCACCCCTTTCCGTGACCTCCTTGGTGAGGCAGGGCGGTTGTCACCTTTGAAGCTCTTTAACCTCCTCACTGCCGCGTCGGTCGCTCGGCCATTACGGGAAGTCCACTGTACGCAATCACGGCATCATTACAGAATGCGAGATACATGTCGCCGCTTCAAGCAACTTGTGCTCTTTCGGAACTTGACGGACGCCAAGTTACACCCGAACAAGCGACCTCCTCTTCCGTCGCTTGTTCCCTTTAGTCCCCCAAACGCGTCTTATCCCATGGACATCACATGTGGCAGTCCTACTGCACGATCTAGTTTAGAAACAAAGAAGTCGAATTAAAATTTCGGGGAAAGTCGCGCAAAGGGTTTACATGGCTAGGAATGCTTTGAACGCGTAGCCAGGCAGGTGCGTCGCTGTATCTGCAAATTCGATTGTATGACTCGATAGCTACGCAATGAGCGAGGCCATAAGCGATGCAATGCGATGCACAGGGCGAGACTCCCCCAGACGAATCGACAGTCGTCTAGGTTGCACTGCCTACTCGCCAGCGGCTCACCTTACGGAAAGCCTCACTTGGACCCTACGCCCAAGACTAGACGGCTTCGGCTTCGGTCGGTCTCAGGCTCGTCGAGGCTGAATTGCTTCCTCAAGGCACCCGGACTTGCGGGCAGGCGCCAACAGGGGCAGGCTGATGGTCGGTGCTGAGGCAGGCTTTGTCAGGACTGGTTGCCCTTTACCCCTTGCTTGAGCGTAGGAGGGAGGGCTGGAAGCCTGGATTCATGCCAGGGCCATCAAGGGACAGCCGAACGACATCGGACCTCCCCTACCGATCCTCGATCGAGGAAAGACAAATAAGGTGCTCGCAGGGACGGGGTGGGGCATCCAGGACTCGGCTTTGGGGGCAAGGGGGCATCGTTCACGCATTGAGTCGTTAGTAAGCGAAAGAAATCATTCAACGACGATTGTAAGAAACCAATAATCTACTGCGGTTCACAAGGAGGCACAGTATTTGAAAAAACCAAAGTACTTCCAGTAGGAGGTTAGCAGGTTGTCCACGAAGTTTCCTGGCGGCGTTGCGACTATCCACCTCGTTTAATACTCGAAGGAAGGATACGAGCCTATCAGGAGGGTCATGACGGCGGTGATGGGTAGTTACGGTAGCTGCCAGCCAAATCGAGGTCGTTATTATGGATCGGAAGCGGAAGGCGGATACGAGACTCAATGAGAATACCTACTTGGATCTTGGCAGCGGTGGCGTTGTACAAGAAAAAAGAAGAACCTCGACTCGTAGGCTCCCGCATTCTTTGGGGAGATGTGTGTATCCCAGTAGGCAATGGTAGGTCGGGAAGAGATAGGTAATTCTGAGTCTTTGTCCCTACTCTTCTTGAGGTAGTAGGCGACTCAAGAAGCTCTACCGCGGTTAGGCTCTCCCCGGAACAGGCTCTCGCGGCCACGCGATGTACATCGCAACGGCGATGACATACGCGTTTGGCGTTAGTTGCATCGGTGCGATCCCACAGAGTCGAGGACCGGACTGATGAAAGGATGGAAGGGAATCCTCCCTCCCACCCTTGAAGATCTCCTACGAGATCGTGGCGAGGCCGGATGTCAGGGCGCCGCGATGACGACTGGTATGGTCGAACACCTCTGCACGGATATCGTGCTGCGTCTTTATTCTATAAACAAACCTCCGGCAAGTAAGAAGCAGGAAGTGGGAAGGGCATCGAGGAGAGTCCTCGGGGAGGGGACTTCCCAGCGAGGGCGAGGCGGCTCCTTCCACCGAGAATGCGGATATTAGGAACGGTTCCATTCCAGGCTATGCTGCAACATCAACGAGGCAGGTCATTAGAGCCTACTGTATTCGTCGGAGTAGCTGACAGGGACGCTGAAAAAATCTACCACGACTCGAGCGCCATCAGCGGCTCGAATCCAAGCGGCGTCGCGTCTCGGTGAAGCAAGGCAGAGACCCCGCCCTTGCTGTTCAAGCCAAAAAAAAAAAAAAGAAGAAAAAAATAAGCATATACGTGGAAAAAGGAAAACCTTACTCTGCAGAGGGACGTGGAAAGGTAGTGTAGAGAAATTCGTTTCATCGCACGAAAAATGTCGATCGGAAAAAAGTTGTCCCACCAAGGTTGTGCAAAGCTTTTCCTCTTTTGAGGCGAAAGAAATTTCGGGTGGCTTCCCCAGGTTCCGTGAGTTTTTATATGGGGTTGCGAATCGGCAGGTTACCACCCCGGGCTTGAAGGCTAAGCTGACCAGCCCACCCTTTCCCTCTCTCGCATTAAAATCGCCCCGTCGCATTAAATGGCGTGATAATAGTCTCCCATAGCACGCTTAGTTCTGACTATAGCTTAGCAGTCAGCGGCCTGACTTTCAACGGCCAGTAAGCATTTAATGTGTACGACAAAAAAAAGCTCTCATAGCGTCGAGATCGTGCGACATAAAACCAAGTTCATTGAATGCAGCAGAGGCGTCCATCGGAGGTCCCAGTCGCCCCAAAGTGAATATATCAGTCATGGCTGCGCTGCGATATCGCAAAATCGTGCTCATTTGGGCTGCATCACAAGGAGCTCATCCCATCAGTCGGGCGAGTAAAAAGCTACGACAAGCTTAGTTTCCAAGGTCCGACCTTGAACCTTATTGAAAACAGGGCTTCTTGTTATGACCAAGGAAATAAAAGGGGTGACGTGGGAGTCACGTGAAGGGCGACACTGGGTCGAGCAGCACGCACACGTCGGACACGCCCAAGAGATGTGGAGCTACACGCGTCCATTCTCTGCACAAGTCGTAGCGGTTTGTCAGGTGGGAAAAAGGGAAATGTGACATAAAGCCCAGTTATATGCAGCAATCACACCAAACCACGGATTTAGTGATGATTATACGCTTCAGTTCAGTATAAAATAGGGAAGACCTCTTCATTAGGGGGATTCGGCCATTTTTTACAAAAAGCAATAGAAATCACTCTCTCTCTCTTGTAAACTTCTCTTTGACTTTTTAGTACAGTTGTTAAGTCGGCTCGCGGACATGACGACACCACTAATATTAATCTCAAATCGGTGGGACGTAGGACTTGCTATCTTAAGCGTCTGAACCAAAAACTAAAAACTCCTACTATAGTTATTTTATTTTTCATACACTCTATTGTCACGTCCGTCGAACAACCAATCACGCATTATACACGCAAAAATTGAAATTCGTTGGTGTAAAGGAAAATTCAGCATCAAGCGCACTTTGCGGAGCGCCAAGCACGCTTGTCTTCTCGGAGTCACCACGCCCCGTCATCTCCAATTCTCCAGTCAAAATTTTCAACTACATAGAACTTGAGGCTAATCTTGTTCAAACATAAAACCCTCACATAAAAGAATAAAAAGAAAAAAATCGGTTTGAGGCTCAACGGAGTGTTGTGAGAAACCATGACAACCTACGAGGTCGGGAGGCAGGACCATGGTTGCATTGCTCGACCTCGATCTGGTCGATCGAGACCAAACGGCGCCGCCCAAGTCGCGATTAGCCAGATCGCATCCCAATCGGCACGCCCAGATCACGATGTTACCGGTAATGACCCATTATTTTTCACGATCTCTAGGTTCTGTTTTTTCCAAGTCAATCTCATTACCTTCTCGACCACAAACTTCACATTGACTCCATTGTTATTGCTATTTTTTGTTATTTTATTTGTGGGTATGAGAAATATCGTGATGATGGTGGTTTTGCTTTGAATTTGTGGTAGAGATGAAGGAGGTGTTTTGCCGTGTGATGAAGGAGGTGATGATGGTGGTTTTGCGTTGAATTTGTGGTAGAGATGAAGGAGGTGTTTTTGCGTTTTGGGGAGATGGGTGTTGTATGGAATTGGTGATTTTTGCATTTTAGGGATTGATTCTTGCGTTTTAGATTAGAGATTTAGGGCAATATCGTGTTTTCCTAATTTAACAATGGGGCAGATTTATCATTTTCACAAATATTTAGTAATAAAAATTACATTTTAATCCCCCATAGTTTCTAAAACAACCCCATAGTTTCTAAAACAACCCTTTGTATGCGAGCCAGCTTCGACTTGCGAGCCTACAAAGCGAGTCGAATACTGATTAAACTCGACTCGATTATTATCACGAGCTAAGCTGGCTTGCGATCGGCTTTGCTCGTTTGACAACCCTTCTATTTCTAGAGGTGACGTTGAGTCGTGCCGTGCCGTGCCTAAAAACTCAAGGTCCATCGTGCCGTGCCAAGGCCCGCACAGTTTCGTGTCCTATCGTGCCATGTCGGCCCATGAAATTTAAAGGCCCACGACACGACTCGTTATATATCATGTTGTTCCTTCGGTCGTGCCATGGGCCAGCCCACGTGCTTTATAAAAATATTTACTTTTAATATTTATAAATTATGGTAATTTTGATTTATTATTAATAATAATTATTAAAATATTTTATATGTTATATTTAGTTACATTTTGTATTTATATTAATTAAAAATATATAATCATTATGAAATATAATAAAATAATGAGACATTGAAATATTAATTGAATTTCAACACTTTTTATTACTTATAATTATAAATTACAAATACAAACTTAGAAATTAGGATTAAGAATTAATATACATCTTCATTTTCATTAATTTCTAAATTCTTAAAATCTTCAAATATATCTTCAACAACACGATTTTGAAGTTTGAAATTTATTGTCACCCGATCTTTCATACACATAATGGCTTGACAACACTTAGATGTAAACTTGATCTTCTCTCATCCAATACACGCTTGCACTAAAAGCTGATTCTAATACTACAGTGAAAACTGGAGGAGTTAGTAAATCACGTACAATAATGGAAAGTATAGGATGAGTCTTTTGATGTGAATTCCACCATCGAAGAACATCAAATTGATCACTTTGAATCATAATTTCAGCCAAATGATCCAAGCTAAAATAATTTGTACTTTCATCATATGAAGAGTTTGCACCCTACTGATTGTTTACCTTTAGTGATGATAGACCAAATACGCTCTTTTTTACCTCTGGAGGAACTTGACATTGATGATATTGGTGGTTGTACACTTGTCATGTTTCCATGTCTGACTTCATAATGTGAATACATTTGAAGTAATAAAGTTTTAACATCTTCTACTGAAATTTTTAATGGGGTCTCTAGATTTGCTGAAATTTCTTGTATCGTATTATTTACTCCTAATAATTTTATCCTATGATCCATTATAGTAGCAAAAGCAAACAATATAGGCATTTTTTCCCAATATTTTCTAAATTTTATTTCCTTTATTTTTTTGCAGTATTTCCAAAAACTGCATATATCTAGTATATGATATAAGACTAAACAAGTTGTAGGATAATAAATACCAGAACATTATTCAATAGCTTCATTTAAAGGTTCTAAAATATTCATTAAGGAAAAACCAAGTTTCCAATGATTTCTAGTCAATAAATGATCATATTGTTTTGTATTAAAAAATTGTGTAATAGCATTTTCATTTGATTCACAAGATTTTAACATTAAATATGTGGAGTTCTAACTCCTAACATCAATTTTCAATTTTCTCTTTTGTAACTCTCCTAAAAGTAGCATCTCTTAAAGTATTTATAGGAACTCTCCTAAAAGTAGGTTGTACACTATTTTGTATTGTAAATTCTAAAAATATCATCTCTTAAAGTAATTATAGGAACTCTCCTAAAAATAGGTTGTACACTATTTTGCATATACCATTCTAAAATTGGATCATCACCATATGAAAAAGGTTGACCGGTTACGACAACGTACTTGACCATATAGTCTCTCATGTTTTATTGACTATTTGTGAAGCTAGAAATCTCACTCATTACACTATTTGATTGACTACTAGTTGAATCACATACCGATGCAACAGATGCCCTTGTAAATGAAATTTGTTGTTGCCCTTTTAAATGTTGTGGCCTTTTTTTGCAATGCTCGCTTATATGCCTCCGGAGATGCCCAGTGCCACCCGTACTCAAATTGGTCAAATTAAAACCACAATATTTGCACACTCCACGTCACACGATTTCACCACGAATTGTTTCTTGTGTTTGAGTAAAATGCTCACAAACCATTGATTTTTGCTTTCTTCTCTTTTATGGGGGTGGTTGTGATAGATTTTGTGATGGTGACTCATTAGCAAAATGATTAAATTCATTTGAATTTGGATCCATTTTGAAATTTGACTAAAAATTAAAATAAATTTGATGAAAAAAATAATTTAGAATTTGAGAGAGATTGTGAGAGCTTGACAGTTGAGAGAGAAAGGAGAATGAAGATTGGAATTAAGTGCGAAAAAATTAGAGAAATAATTGAGTATTTATAGGAAAAAAATAAAAAAAATATATGAAATAACCGCTACCCCCTGCATAGGCGGGTACGACTATTTTTAAAATAGTCGTTACCCTCTTGCGAGGAAAGTACGACTATTTTAAAAAATAGCTATTAATTTTATTATTTTATTATTTTGTTTTTTCGTTGCCCATCTGCCGTCTTTGGCCCACGGGAGGTTTAAGGCCGCCACGACCCACATATTTTCATGTCATGTCGTGCCATGCTTTTTTTCGTGCCGTCACCGCCGGCTCTATATTTCCAATGAAAATCATAAATTATTATAAATAAGTATATGTTTTATAGTAATTAATAATTTTGATCCCATTAAAATTATTCATATTTTATTGACCCACTAAGATATTTCTATGTTTTATTGACTCCGCTAAGATATTTTATAGTAATTATTTTTTTAGATTACATTTTTTTTTTTTTTATGATTATTACTTCAGCATATATTTTATTGTAAATATATCAATTTATATATTTTGACCCCACTAACTTGAAATCCTAACTACACCCTGGTTAGATGTAATTCTAGTCTTCTCAATAAAGTAAACACAATTAAAGTGAATGACATACAATGGCGTAAAACTTGAAAACAAATTTACATTAATGAGGTATAATAAATAAACATAAACTTGTAAAATCACCACGTTAAGTCTGCAAACCTATAACTTATAGGGTAATACTACACTTACAACTCAATCTTACAAAGTTTCTCTCACAACCCGATGTTGCAGCTCACAATTGGTTAACTCAAAAATGGATCCCGTCTGCCCATTTACAAGTTGACCAATTGCGAGCTGACTAATTGGGAGTTGTCACGTTGGGGTTGTGAGAGAAACTTTATAAGATTAGGTTGTAAGTCAATCTTTATCCTAAGTTATATCATGCTTTTGTACAACGATGAATAATAACTAGATTGTGCTTCCACTTTTTCGACTAAAATTAATTATCTTTTACATACTTATTTAACAATTTGGAAGTACAATATTATAATGATTAACAATAATGTTATATATCATAGATTAGTTTATACTATAGTATAAAATCATAACAATACATAAACGTGAAATTTGTGATATATATTTTTATACGGATGTGTTATCCTAAAGGCAAAGTTAGAATTGTTTTTTAACTAAAGAGTAATACTACGCTGATAAACACTTTTCACCAACTTTCTCTCACAAACATGACGTATCAGTTTGCAATTGGTCAGCTCATGATGGGTCTTACCTATTCAAGAATGGATCATACCTAACAAAAAATGAGCCAACCAATTGCGAGCTGTCACGTCGCATTTGTGAGAGAAGTTTATAAGAAGTGTTTGTTAGTCTATCTTTATTCTTTGGCTAAATCAAATTCATCCAAATCAATTATAAGTATAATAGGCGTCACGAGCTGAGTGTTTCACATCCAAAAAGACTTGTTCATCTTACTCTCAAGTGGACCCACTATCACACATGGATACTCTTCTACGTGGACGCTTGGCGAGACACCTAAAGATGGATCGGGCATGCTTTGATACCAGAGTCACGGCCTAAGAGTTTTACATCCAAAAGGCTAACCCATTAGGTGGTGAGACTCCCCTCTTTTAAGCCCAATATCTCCTCAATGCGCTTCCAATATGGTATCCATGACAGAGGGCACGGTATTAAACAAATTGCATAGCTTAGCATAACTTTACATCATATTATATAATGTTATGTTGAATGTTGTATGATGTTTGATAGAACATTATGTTGTATTATTTTTATACTATGCTATATTTAGTGTATGAATTATATTGCATAATATTATTTTTTTTAACAAAAATTCATTTATTAAAAACTAATATATTTTTCAAGTATTATTTAACTAACAAATTAAAGAAAAAAGTAAAAAGTTGAAAATTAGTAGTCAATATAAGTTAATTTGAAGTCAAAACACCAATCAAATGTTAGTCAAACACTTTGGTAAATGAAAGTCAAACAAGTGGCCAACCCCTAGTCAAGCGATGGTTAAGCGTGAAGCGGTAAAATCTACTATCAAATCGGGAGGCCAGTCTTGTGCGATATGAGCCACCCTTTGAAAACCTGGTAGATCTGCACAAAGAACACAAAAAGGGGAACGTGAAGGCTAGATAAACACTGGTGTGGTGTCTACCATAGACAACTCAGCCTTTCAGTCCCCGGCGAGGTTGAGGGAAACTATTTAGTGAGGGCTTAAAGGAATATACCATAAAATATGACAGTCCTTGGAAGCAAGATCTATAACGCCCAACATGAGGTACATGATTTAATTTATGTTTTTATAGCCCTTAGTTAATTTTTGTTAAAGTGATTTTAAGAGAATATGAAGAAAATGCCTTAAACTTGCATTAAGGGTAAAATGGTATTTTCACTCAAAATTAGTTGAAAAAGTGGGGAGTGAAAAGAGATAGAATTTCATAGAGAATGCATTAAAAATGAGGGCATTATGGTAATTGACAAAGGGACATAGATGAAATTTTCAAGAAATAGTAAGGGCAAAATGGGAAAGTGTGTTTAGAAACTAAAGTGTTAAGGGTTTTAAACCCTTATTTTCTTCATTCCACCGCCACACTCCTCTCCCATTTTCTCTCAAATTTTCATTCAATCCTCCAAGGATTTTGAGGGCTTTTAAGTGGTTTTTCATAGGGTTTTGATTTTAGGCTTCAAAAGGTAAGAATTTTTGCTCTTTATCTATGATTTATTTGTGTAAAAGTTGAGTTCTTATGAAGTTTATGCTTAGGGTTAGAAGAAGTTTTGAATCCAACAAGAGTAGAGAGCTTAGGAGAAACTACTCAAGCATAAGGTAAGTAAATTCTCAAAATCCAACTTCGAGTTAAAGTTTAAGAAATTCAAGTGAGTAGAGATTTCTTTTGAGCATACATATGTTATGATTATTGAGAAATTGAGATGAAATTGATGATTAACTGTGATTGTTGTTGGATATACTTGAATATGAGAAGTGTATGTGATGGTTTGATGATGGGTTGAAATTGGAAGAATTGGAGAAACTTTTGGGAGTGTTTTTGCCGTGTAGATATGGTGATGTTATAAGAGAGTTTTTCTCTCAATTTGGATGGTTTAAGAAACAAATAGAATGATAATTACATTAGGGTTTGTTTATGCACAAGTATTGTTTGATGAAATGCCTAAGAGAAGTATGAGTTGAGTAGAAACCTTAATTTTATGCAACATTGCATATGTGCATTTCATAAGTGCATTTAAGTAAGAAATTTTAAGCATGAGCCATCCATATGCATATAATTGTGTATGTGTAGAAACTTAAGAAAGAATAAAGAATAAAGAATAAAGAAAGAAAGAATAAAACATTCTAAGAATAAAGAGAAAGAAAGAATAAGCATTAAAGAATTAAAGAAAGAAACAGTGTTAAAGAGAAAAGAATAGGTTGGTGTGATGGGGAGGCGGTGAGTGTTAGAAGAAATTCCCACATACCACGTCACCTTAATTGAGTGGCATAAGAAGAAGAAAGGGTTATGCGACTGTAAGAGTGTATGTGGATGAGGCTTGTACCAAGAAGAATTCTTACATGCACGTCACCTTAATTGAGTGGCCTAAGAAGAAAGAAGAATTTATGCGATCGCAAGAATGCATGTAGATGAGGATTTGTACTCACTCCTACGACCAAGGTTCCAAATCCATACATCAACGAGTTCCTAGTTAGTAAAGCGCGTATTATACGCAGATTATGAGACAATTGTATAATTCGCGTATAATACTCACGTATCCGAATTTTGTAAAATCTGTCGTATAATTCGCGTATAGTAAGATGTACCGTATAATTCGCGTATAATTCGCGAATTATTAAGTAATTATTGAAAAAAAATATAGCCTCACACCCCCAGGCGTCGTTTTGGTGGGTTTATACAAAAAATTAAAATAGAAACAGATCTGGTTCACACTTGGCTTAAGATTTCGGTCGTTCTTCTTCAAATCTTGGCGGACGGTTCGGCGATTCTTCTTCCTCGGTTCGATTCTTCTTGACTTTTCTTCCCTCTGTTTTTCATGTTTTCAGCTTTCTTCATCTCTTCTTCTCTTCTTCCAGGGCTTGACTTCCAAGTTCGGGACTTCAAAAGGTACACACTTTACACTTGTATCGTTTTGGTTCGGCGTGAGTTCTTCATGGAGAGGAAGAAGTATGAAGAAGTGTGTTTCGTTTTGGAGAATGAGAGTTTCAGAGAGTGTGCGAAGTGTGAGTGTTTGTTTAGTGAGAAAAAAAAGTTTTTTAATATATCGGAAGAGAAAGAGTGTGGGGGAGAGAGAAAGAGAAAGAGAAACTAATCTTTAACTAAATTAGGAAAAGGAGAAAGAGAGTAAAAAAATGAAATAATTGAATATTGATTATTGATTATTACTAATAGATACGGTGTCGTATCATTTTCTATCAGAGTATCAGGTTGTAAATAGTCAAATTTCAATACAGAAAAATAGGAATTTTTTATTCCTTTTAATTAAACCCTCACTTCATACATGTGTTTGGTAGAATTCAAAAACTTGATAAATGAAAATAAATTATATTGACCCTTCATGACTTCATTTAAAAACTTTGGTTAATTTATATTTTATAGGAATTTTTAATTAAAAATTATATAGAGCGTCAACAAATATTTAGGGGAGGCATTTATTTCAGTGAAACGTTAAGTCATTTATTTCAATCAAACTCAAACATTACATTAAAAAATATTTTAACAGCTTTTTATAATATAAATTAATACTAATAATAAATCCAATTCTTTAAAAAAAAAAAAAAAAAAAAGGAAAAATGAGAAAATTGACTTGAGAATTGAGATGAGTGACCATTTATGAGAGAGGTTCAGTTGTATCGTAGTAGGCCAGCTACCTTATTTACTGCACCAGCAAAAACGATGTTACAAACAAGTCATCCTCGTAAGTGTTTTAAAAAATTTCAATATCTTTTCTTTACATTGCTTCTCTCTTTATATTCAAGAAAGTTTTTTATGTCATTTGCAGGAATATGGTGGGATTACAATGGGGATGATCTTCCTGTGCTCAAGAAGTATGCCATTCGGTATTGAGGTCAACCTTGTAGCGATTCATCATGTGAGAGAAATTGGAGTGCCTTTGAAGCTGCTCAAACAAAAAAAAGGAATAGGTTGTCACATGAAATGCTAGACACACTTGTGTATGTGAGGATGAACACAATGATGATGGATAAATTCTCTTCCACGATGAGTCGTGACTTGGAACCTATAGATCTTGAGAAATTGGGAGAGCTTCTAGACTATGAATATGAAGAAATTCACATGGACGAAGATGCTAATTCCACACCAACAATCGAGGGTTACGTGGATGACTTGATGGATAATGATGACACTGCTTGGTTGGATGATGCTATTTTTTGAGTTGTTATTGACTTATTGTTGTTCATGTACTTTGTGAGTTTTTGTTACAAACTGTAATTTGAATCTTTGTTGTATTATTTGTGTATTACTGTATTTTATTTGTTTGGAGCTCTTATTCGACTTTGAATTTTGATTTTGTTATGACTTATGTGTTTAATGTGACACTATAGTTGAATCTTAGCTAAATATTGTGTTTGAGTCTGGAGACTATAATTTGAATATCAGTTATATATTGTGTATTTGTGTTATTGGTTAATTAAATACTTTGCATTTGACCAGGTATTTGATGATGTTCTCTACTTCTCTTTTATGTTCTTGTAAATATAGTCAAATTGAATACTTTTGTATTTGAAATGTTATGTTGATTTTAACCAGGTAGTCCATAAAAGTATTAAAACTAAGATTGATATTGCCATATTTTTTCAAAAGCGTATTATTGACAATACAGTATTAAACCCGTATATACCCGTACCGTATTTTTCCCGTATCTGAATTTTATGGCCGAATTTTTATAAACGTATTTTTCACCATTTACCGTATTATACCCGTATAATTCCCGTACCGTTTTTTTGCCGTACCCGTATTAACTAACTAGGACCGAGTTCGATTGGCAAAGAGTAAGAAAAGAAAGAATGAGAAAGAATAAGAATAAGAAAGAATGAGAAAGAGTAAGAAAAGAAAGAATAAGAAAGAATGAGAAGGCTTGAACAAGCCAAGAAAAGAAAAGAAAAGAAAAGAAGTAGAACAAGAAATGGAAAGAATAAATAAAATGCATTTTTATGCATTATTGCACATGCATTTCATTTATGCATATTCCCATGAATTTTATTATGGTTAGAAAGAATAGAAGAGTAGTAAGAAGATAAAAAAAGAATAGAAAAGAAAAGAAGTCATTACAAGAACTTAAGAACAAATAGGTATTGCGGTGATTTTTTGAATCCATAATAACGGAATTTGCCCCTATTTATATAGTGAACCCCAAAGGTTCCCATTCTAGCAGGACTTCAAATCTTACTAGGTGAAGGAGTCGTTCTTAGGAATGGGATAGGATCTCCTTTCCTTATTGGGTTAGACATTGGATCTCCTCGCTTTATTGGGTTAAGCTTAACATTGATGATTGTAATCCAGGATCCTAATAGAAATGGAAACAGAATAGGATCTGCTTCCTATTTTGGATTACTATAGGCTGGTGGGCTTGACCCAACTTAGCTTAGCTTCTAGGATAGCCTAACTCATAGAGAAGGCAGTTCGCAAGATAGATTTAGGTGTAGACCCAACCGGAATTGGGCTAAGGCCTTGGGTCATCATTAGTATATCTTGTATGTTGGGCTTCTTTAGGCCCAACACGATTTTTGGCCCATACAGTTTGTCCCACACTCTTCAAGTTAAAGGGTACTTAACTTTAGAGAGAAGATTCAATCAATCGTATACAGGATGCAAATGAACTGATGTTCCTATGTGAAGGATTGGACTTAGAATGCTCGCCAATGTCCCTAGGACGGAGATGGCAATTCGGCTCAGCCATGGCGACAAAGTGGAGCCGGGCGAAGATCACGTTGAAGCAGATATGACCCTTTTATGCGGTCGTTTAGCTCAGTAGATTATCCTGGAAGGATTATGTCAGCCAGATCATTCAAAACGTAAGGTGACTTACATGAATGCTTAAAGGTCGGGGTGTATTATACTGCCTCACCCGTCAAGCGGGGTGAATTAGCCGAGCATATGGAAAGTAAGGTACGAAACAACTTACTTAAGACGAGCTGAACGACCTCTTCAGAAATGCCAAACACGTTAGCTCGGGTCGTTGGTATCCCTTGGGAGGATAGTGGTGCGGTCTTTGCTTGCCCAACATATCATACGGAGCCGAGGCAAGGAATATCAGGGTTATTGGAATCACTAATTAGTTGATTGACAGCGTTGTATGGTAGGTAGTACAAACTATTCTAGATGATATGAATAGGAGTTTTCGGATCCATGAACGAAACGAACTCTGGCGACTAGCCGTGCTGTGCTGTATGATGGTATATCGCAAATATACTAGCATGATCGACATACGTTGCCACGTGTTTCGTTCCACACGGATCGTATGTGGCGATACGAGAGGTGGAAAACGAAAAGTTTTTGTGTCTTGAGGCCCAATCGTAATCTGCCACTTGTCTCCTCAAAGCGGTTTTCCTCGGTGGTTTTACAAACTGGTTTCGTGGAGTGGTTTCCATGTTGTAGGCGGTTTTTGTTTTTGGTTTCTGGAGAGGACAACAATTTATTTGGCCGAGCTAGGCGACGACATATATAACTTTGTTCGGTAGGGAAGGTTGAGCAGAGTCGGAGACATTTGCTTGAACCAAGTAAGATTTGGGGTGAAGTTCTCAATAGGTCAAGCCGAGCAAAGATGTCTGGGGGCGACAAATACAAGAATGTGCCTACCATGGTAATGCTTCTTGAGGATGGTGGGATGGCTCCAACTGGAGGAATTAGTGTTGCATTTCATGTCGGACATCTGCCAAGTGGTCATGGTGCAGAACCGAGTGAATATAGCTCAAGTAGCAAAAGTTCAGACAATGAATCGACTGCAGGGAGTCTTTGGCACAGGATTGCGCAGATGAGAGCGAAATTACTTCGACCAATAGTGGCCACAGGGACGAGCAAAGTCGTCCGGGAGTTAAGATGCTTGCTGACAACCCGCCGTCTTGACTCAAACTAGTGGAGCTTAGGAAACTCAGGTATTTGTACAAGATATCTGCTTCCATTCAGATGAGGGTGCCAACTAGGAATGAGAGGGTGGATTGGTCTATGCCGGGCTACATTAGTATCTACGAGTAAATGCAAAAGGGATGTGTTTTCCCATTCCTCAGTTGGTGCGTGAAGTATTAAGTCACTATGGCATCGCTCTAAGCCAATTGATCTTAGAACGTGTGGTAGCTACTCATGTCCATCGAGTGTCTATGTGCACGACTTCAGATAGAATTTAGAGCAATGGATCTGCTTTACTCATATTATCTAAAGGAGCACGATAAGGAGAGATATAGGTACCTCTTTATGCTATGGCATGCTCAAAGGCACTTGGTAATTGGGTATGACAAGAAATAGAAGGATGACTACTTCTTCATGAAGGGTGACTTGGTTTTCGGGAAAGGTGGAGCCGAGGGCATTCCTTTGTCATTGTTTCTTCTTTTGCAGATTTGAATTATAATAAAGCATTGTCGGGACTCCGTGTCGAGAAGAAGAGTCGAACTATCATTGCTTTATCGGAAGAAGAGCGAAATTATCGCCAAGTGTTAGACGAGGCGCATCTACGGAGGAGCCCTTTGTGGAAACACATGTCCGAGGTGTAGCAAAGTAACTTGCTTTTGCTTGGGAACTTATTGCTATATATCCTATTGGTTTGGTACAACAACCTCGTCGTCTTTGGTATATCTATATGCCATCCACTAACTACTGAGGAATTGTACCTTGCAGAAAAGAGGATGTCGAGCAAGTTCAAGGTTCCAATTGTCAAGGAGATAAAGGAGAGGCGCCAAACCAAGTCGGCGAAGAAACATAAAAGGACAGAGTTGGGTGGAAGTTCTACGACAGCAATTGATATGAGTTCGAGTCGTGTGTCTCCTTCAACTCAAAGGGTGGCATCGACTCCAACTGTGGTGGTGTCGAATGATGATAGTGTGAAGATCGTTATCTTGTCCGATGCTTCAGCCTATAACCTATTCCAACACCTCTTTTGTTAGAGTCGTGTTGGATTTCTTCCCGTTGCCTGAAGATGAACATCAGCTTGGGAGGATTGGTGCGACACAAAGGACCGATTGGACGATGACACGTCTATTCCAGGTATCCGAAAGTTTGCTTTGCCCCTATTTTTTTCTTGCTTTTTGACTTAGTTTAATTCGTTGCCCTTCTTTTTGGTTGCAGGCTCTTTTTGGTGGTGCCCATCTTTGGAAGCTAATCACCTCATAGGAAAAAAGGAACAAGGATCTGGAAAGGCATGTTAGAGAGTTGAGTGAATCTAACTCCGAGCTAGAAGGGAAGTTACGGCTCGGTTAGGAAAGGAATAAGGAATCGAAAAAGGTTTGTACGGATCTCGCTTGCCGATTTCAGAATGCCTGAGCCAAATGGGAGGTTGAGAAGGCTTTCTTGATTGGGAGATTGGAGACTGTCTCCATTGAGGCAGTTCTTAAGACTCGCTCTAAGCTGATAGAGGAGTTTAAGGAAGGGAAACA
Organism: Pistacia integerrima; assembly: GCA_026225825.1. NCBI lineage: Eukaryota > Viridiplantae > Streptophyta > Magnoliopsida > Sapindales > Anacardiaceae > Pistacia > Pistacia integerrima. The sequence goes on along the minus strand of CM047739.1, from coordinate 5,700,315 downwards.
AGGCGAGTGGGAGCCAGATGAAGACATTGCAGAGTACAAGGCCTTTCTTGCGAGAGGGGACTTAGGTCAGAAGAGAATAGTGGCGCCCAAGTTTGGTCTTGTTACTTACGAGACTTGAATACGAGAATCGGGCAACATATTGAAGGAGCCGGTCAAAGAGACAGTCACACAAGGGACTCAGCAAACCGGGGATGGTACCTAGCCGAGCAATAAGACGGTTGAAGTTTAGTTAGTTAAATTTTGTTTTTTGTAAGTGCTGACTGCACGTTTTAATTTTTGTAAGTACGTGGAGCGCTGGATGGTGATGGATTCAGCCCCAAGCCCTTGGGGCATTTTTTCATTTTGTGACAGGGGCTCAGCTCCGTTTATTCCTTTTTCCGATGTTAGAAATTTTTTCTAAGGGGTGAGCACGGGTAGTGGGTAGAACCGGAACCTGCGAGTAGAACCAGAATCGGAATCGGAACTGCCTTTGTGCGGGTAGGTTAGATTCCATTTAATGGCGGAAAGGCAAACATGCGGTTCGGTTCCATTTTATTAGGCCCGACCTTGTGCGATTCGGTTCGATTCAGGTTCAGTTCAGTTCTTATGTGTGGAGGAACCCGAGGCGGGCAAAGCAAAACTTGGAAAAAGAACAGAAAGCAGTGCGGTTTTAGAACACATTTGGAACCAATTTTTGGAACCTGTTTTGGAATCTGTTTTTGAACCTATTTTGGAATCTGTTTTGGAACCTGGGCTGCAATGAAATATTTGTGAATAATGGGGGGTTTCATTATTTTACATATAAAAAATTTAAAATAGTAAAAGTTAAATTTTTAGAATATCTTAATTAAATAAATATACAATTATACTTATTACATATAAACTACACCATATTAAAAACTTTAATATATTAATATTAAAGTTTTGATTAATTAAGTGTATAATTGGAATTAGGATCCAATAAAAAGTGTTTTAATGTTATTAAAAGAATTATTTTTTCATAAAATAGTATATTTGATTAAATAATAATATATTTAGTTATTTGTTTCAATTATCAAGTTCTAACATTTTATTATAAACATCAGTACAATACTTAATTAAATGATTAAAAATTTAATTAATTATAATATTACTTTAAAGATTTATAGTATGATTACTTAATTCACTATAACATTACATTATATCTCATAATTAATTATAACATTACATAATTAAATGATTACTTAATTGATTATGACATTATATTATAAACATTAGTAATTACTAATTTACTACATAAACATTAGTACAATATTTAATTAAATGATTAGAAATTTAATTAATTATAATATTACATTATAAATTTATAGTACGATTACTTAATTAATTGTAACATTACATTATAATTAAATGATTACTTAATTAATTATAACATTCTATTATAAACAAATTAATTATAATATTATATTAAAGATTTATAGTATGATTACTTTTTAATTCATTATAACATTTCATTATAGTATGATTATATAATTAATTATAACATTACATAATTAGATGATTATTTAATTGATTATGATATTATATTATAAACATTAATTATAACATTACATTATAAACAAATGATTACTTAATTAAATTATAACATTATTACATTACATTATATTATAACCACTTAATTAATTATAGCATTACATAGTTAAATGATTACTTAATTAGTCATAAATTTATAACATTACATTATAAACATTAATAATTTACTACATTATTACATTACTTAATTAAATGATTAAAAATTTAATTGATTATAACATTACATTATAGATTTATAGTATGATTACTTAATCAATTATAACATTTCATTATAAACATTAGTATATTAATTAAATAATTAAAAATTTAATTAATTATAATATTAAATTATAGATTTATAGTATGATTACTTAATTCATTATAACATTACATTATAGTATGATCACATAATTAATTATAACATTACATAATTAAATGATTACTTAATTGATTATGACATTATATTATAAACATTAGTAATTTACTATATAAACATTAGCACAATACTTAATTAAATGATTATAAATTTAATTAATTATAACATATTAACATTACATTATAAATTTATAGTACGATTACTTAATTAATTGTAACATTACATTATATTATGATCACTTAATTAATTACAGCATTACATAGTTAAATGATTACTTAATTAGTTATAAATTTATAATATTACATTATAAACATTAGCAATTTACTACATTATTACATTACTTAATTAAATAATTAAAAATTTAATTAATTATAACATTACATTATAGATTTATAGTATGATTACTTAATCAATTATAATATTTCACTATAAACAATAGTACATTTATTAAATTTAGAAATTTAATTAATTGCAATATTAAATTATAGATTTATAATATGATTACTTAATTCATTATAACATTACATTATAATATGATCACATAATTAATTATAACATTACATAATTAAATGATTACTTAATTGATTATGGCATTATATTATAAACATTAGTAATTTATACAATGCTTAATTAAATGATTAAAATTTTAATTAATTATAACATTACATTATAAATTTATAGTATGATTACTTAATTAATTATAACATTCTATTATAAACATTAATACAATACTTAATTAAATGATTAGAAATTGAATTAATTATAATATTACATTACAGTTAAATAGTATATTACTTAATTAATTATAACATTACAATTCCATTGTAGTATGATCACTTAATTAATTATAACATTACATAATTAAATGATTACTTAATTAGTTATAACATTATATTATAAACATTAAACATTAGTAATTAATTAAATGATTAGAAATTTAATTGATTATAACATTATATTATTGGTAAATAATTACTTAATTAATTATAACATTACATTATAGTAAGATCACTTAATTATGTATAACATTACAGGTTAAATGATTACTTAATTAATTATAAATTTATAACATTACATTATAAATATTATTAATTTACTACATTAGTCATTAGTACATTACTTAATTAAATAGCTAAAAAATCTAATTAATTGTAACATTATATTATAAATTTATAGTATAATTACTTAATTAATTATAACATTACATTATAAACATTAATACAATATTTAATTAAATAATTAGAAATTTAATTAATTATAGCATTATATTATAAATGTATAGTATGATTACTTAATTAATTATAACATTACATTATAATTAAATAATTACTTAATTAATTACAACATTACTATATTACATTATAAACATTAATAATTTATAACATTAAATTTACTACATTAGTATTTAGTAGTGGGAGAATCAAAGAAGTTGGTGACAGTTTCTAACTTTCTATATTGTTGTTTGTTTGAATGATTTTGATGAAGTTATTTGATGTGAATTGTGATGAATAATTGTTTGTGTTTTGGTTTTGATTGAGGAATTGTATGTGAATTGTGATGAATTGATTGAATTCAAGTGTTGCCTAGAGATTAGAGGATTTATGAGTTATATTGGACACAAATGAATGAGTAATCAAAATTTGTTAGGGGTGTATTTGTAAACTTTTAAGGTATTTTTGTCATTTTTTTAAACTAATAGGGGGTAATTGATTTTTTACAGGGTACCCGGGAAAGGAACCGGAACCTGCATTTTAGGTTTAGGTTCCAGTTCCGGTTCCTTGAATTTAAGAACTTGCTTGTGTGGTTCGGAGGTTCTGGAATTCCTCAGAAAAATGTAGAATGCAGGATCATCACCACAATTTTTCATTAGTTGCTTAGTGTTGTGGATGTCTAACTGCTTGAGACCTTGACTTTGTATAAAGGGAATGTTCCCTACGACCCTTGGGGCGTTTATTGTGAAAAATACTTCAATAGTTGCATAATTGAATAATACCTCAATTTATTGAATATTGAAAACAATCTTAAAAACAAAAAAATTTCTAACAAGCTGAAAGGGAGTGGACATGCCCACCTCATCCCCCATTATATAGAATTCTTAGATGCTATAGGTGGTAGAGCCGAGCCGAATAGCTTCAGAAATGGTAAGCCTTCAGGTGGATGGGGTTCCAACTATTATGATATTTTTACCTTCGACATTTGCAGTTGATAGGCCCATTTCCCAACCACCTTTGTAATTTTGTAAGGGCCTTCCCATGTGGGGCCAAGCTTGCCAGCTCCTAATACTCTCGTGTTCTAGAACACTCAACGTAGAACCCAGTCGCCAACTTTGAAGACTCTGGCTCAAACATTCTTGTTGTAATGTCGAGCCATCTTTTACTGATATATGACGTTACATATGAGGGTTTGATCCCTTAATTCGTCGGCAATGTCAAGGTTATGACAAAACTGTTGCTTATTGGCATCGTCGTCAGTCCAATGGAGCTGAGCCGATGAGATCGACACTTCTACCTGGATTACTGCTTCTGAACCATATGCCAATAAAAAGGATGTTTCTCTTGTGGAAGACTGGACCGTGGTGCGATAAGACCAAAGTACTCTTGGGAGGGCTCTTCTGCCCACGCTCCTTTAACCTTTTGGAGTCTTCTCTTCGTTGTTTGGAGGATGGTCGTATTGAATTATTCAGCTTGCCTATTCGCTTAAGGGTAACGTGGTGTGGAGAAGCTTAGTTTGATCCCCCACATCTTGCAAAAGTCTTGGAAGCCATAGCTTATGAGCCCAGGGAGCCGTTATCAGTGACAATCTCCTTCGACAGGTCGAAGTGGCATATGATGTTCCTCCATATGAAGCTTTTCACCTTCCAGTCTCTGACTTTGGCGAAGGCTTCGGCCTTGATCCATTTAGTGAAGTAGTTAGTTACCGCGAGCATGAAGACTTGCTTCCTTTAGTGCAGTTAGGAGTTTGCCAACTATGTCTATTCACTTCATAAAAGGCCAAGGGGTAAGGCGGAGTTGAGCCTTTCTAAAGGAAGGTGTGACGTTGGTGCAAAGCATTGGTAGCTGTCGCACGGCTTAGAAAAATGAGCAAAGTCAGTGCGTATCGTTGGTCAGTAATAGCCCACTGTGACAGCTTGGTTGGCGAGGTTGTATCCCCCGGTGTGGTTGCCGCATTCACCATCATGGAGCTCTACAAGCACATACTTTGCTTATGTCAGAGTGATGCATTTTAGGTACAGTCCTAAGAAGGATCTTCGGAGTAGGTGGTCGTGGATAGTGAACCGAGCCATCTTGGCTTTTACCTAGTGTACCGTTTTTGTCTGATAGGAGCTTGCCATTCTCTAAGTAGTGGAGGATGGGTGTCATCCATGACTCCTTCGAGCCGACTGGCGAGATCTCAGCCGAGTTGACCGCGATGGCTGGCGTATGCAGGTGTACTAGCAAAATTGATGTTAGTAGTGTAGTTCACAGGGCCGAGCCGAGTTGGCTAAAGCATCTGCATAAGTGTTTTCGACCACAGGGACTTAGGTGACGATGATTTCCTCAAAGGATGATTGCAACTTTTTAGCCAGGTTGAGTTACGAGGTCATTTTCATGTCTCATGCTTAATAGAAGCCCTAAAGTTGATTTACCACCAATTGTGAGTCTAATTTAACCTCCAATTTTTTTATCCCCATTCCCTTAGCAAGAGAGAGGGCGGTGATCAATGCTTCGTACTCGCCCTTCATTGTTTGTTGCTTGAAGTTGCACTATACGGACTATTGAAAAATGTCACCTTCTGGCGATGTGAGGACTAGTCCTAAGTCACTTCCATTGATGTTGCTTGATCTGTCTACTGCTAGAGTCCATTTGGTCGGTACATTATCTTCCAAACATATAAGCTCCCTTTTCACCTGAATAGAAGTGCTAGGTTGAGATTTGATTGCAAGGTGGGGTTGGAAGGAGACATCAAACTCGGCAATTCTACCGCTACTAAATGAGCCGACCTGAGAGATCAGGTTTGTAGAGTATTTTCTTCAAAGGGTAGGAAGTCAAGACTATGATGGGGTGACATTGGAAGTATGGTCTTAGCTTCCATGCAGCGGTGATCAAGGCTAATGCCAGTTTTTCGAGTTGGATGTACCGTATCTCGACATCAAGCAGAAACTTGCTGGTGTAGTATACTAGCAGTTGTTTTCTTTCCTCTTCTTGAATTAGTATGGCGAAGATGGCGCATTCTGATACAGCTAGGTAGGCAAAGAGTCGTTCCCCTATTTTCGGTTTGGAAAGTAAAAAGAGGTAATGTTAGATACCTTTTTAGGTGAGCCAAATCTTATTCACACGTTGGGGTCCACTTGAACTTCTTGGACTTTCTAAGGGAAGCAAAGAAAATGTGGCACTTATCTGCTGACTGAGAGATGAATCGAGTCAGTGTGGGTATTCTCCCTATGAGGCGTTAGACATCTTTGATGCATGTAGGAGATGAGATGTTCAAGATCGCTCTGATTTGATCTGGGTTGGCGTTGATTCCATGCTGTGTCACCATGTAGCCAAGGAATTTTCCTAATGAGACGTCGAATGAGCACTTGGCTGAGTTCAGCTTCATGTTATATTTCTGTAGCAACTCAAAGGCTTATGCAGGGTGGTCGAGGTACTTACTCGGCGATCGCGATTTCACCAACATGTTATCGATGTATACTTTCTTTGAGTCCCACAGCAAATTGGCGAACATCTTGTTCACAAGGCGTTGGTAGGTGGCATTGGCGTTCTTTAAGCGAGCGACATTACCTTAAAGCAGTAAATTCCCTCTCGGTGATGAAGGCGGTTTTTTCTTGGTCTTCTAGATGCATCAGTATTTAATTATAACCCGAGAAGGCGTCCATGAAGCTTAGTAGCTCATGCCCAGTAGTCACATCTACCAACGTATCTATGTGGGGGAGAGGGAAGAAGTCTTTCGGGCATGCCTTGTTCAAGTTTATGAAGTCAATGCAAACTCTCCACTTCCCATTTTTCTTTTTGACAACCACCACATTTACCAACCAGTCTAGATAATGAACCTCTCGAACAAAACCGTTACCCAGTAGCTTCTCTACCTCCTTATTAATGACTTTGTTCCTCTCAAGGGCAAATTTCCTTCTCTTCTACGTCACTGGGGATGTTTAGTTGATGGACGATGGCCTCGCAACTGATTCTTGTAATGTCAGCGTGGGACTAGGTGAAACAATCTTGGTTCTCTTTGATGAAGTCCACTAGCTTCTCTCAGATATTAGGTCGGAGTTACGCCCCTATCTAAGTTTTGCGGTATGGGTTATCCGGGTCCAACTACACTTCGTTTAACTCTTCAACTATTGGTTCGTCTCGTTCGACTCCTCTAGCCATGTGGGACTGTAATTGCTACATATTTCCCTACTTAGTTTTGAAGGCATTCTAGTAGCAATCTCTTGATGCTTTTTGATCCTTTTTTATCTCCTTAATACCCCATTTCGTAGGGAACTGGATGGTCTAGTAGAATGTGGATGGAATGGATCGCATGTCGTGGATCCATGGTCGGCCCAATATCACATTGTATAAGGAAGGTGTGTCCACTATCATGAAAATGGTTTGGAGATTAATCCCCTTAACATAGGCGTGAGCAATTTCCCTATGGTGTATTACGCTCCAGGCTGAAACCAACGAGTAGCGTGGATTGCCAATTTATGCCAAATTCCTCTAATCCCATGACTTTGAAGGCGTTGAGGAACATAATGTTTGTTGAGGGCCGAGATCACGGATTCTTTTCACTAGTTTGTTGGCGATCGTAGTGTGATGACGGCGCATCATGATGAGGTTTAAGAGCAATGTAAACCGTTGTCAATGAATTCAATGGTCAGATTCATTGGCTTTTGAACGCATGGTCTTGGAGGGTGATGTTTAGGTCTTGCTACGGCTCGTGCATGATGCTTGGCCGAGGAGTAACTCACTCGCTTATCTTTGATCCTCAGAATATCCACTGCACATTCCATCAGTAGGTGGCGATGTCACCTGACGACTTTTACTTGCATAGGTGGCATTCCATTTCTCTGTTAAAAAATCTTGGAAGTGACCCCTCTTTACTAGTTCCACAACTTCTAGGCAAGGGCGATGCAATCGTGTTACATGCCGTGGTCTCAGTGGAATTCACATCACTTGGTGGTGTCAGCAGCCCCCAAAGTTAGGCAATTTTGTCGGCCAGCTGACTACTTTCCCCTTCTCTTTCATCACTACCATTACCTCGATGGGCTCTATATTCAAATTGTAATCCAACATCTTATACTTGTTGGTTTGGGACTGGTGCTCTGTCAGTGTGCTGAGCTGATTGGCGCTTCTAATGATGTCTATTTTTAGTGGGTTTGGTCCTCTCTTTACGATGCGACTTTGCTTATGCGGAGTCATGGCCCCTCTCTGATCGATTGGGAAGACGATCGTCTATGTTGTTTGCTTTTACACGATGGGCCTTATCCTCCTCCCATCTTATTTCTACCCAGGTGCGGGCCAACACATCTTCCATAGTGCTGCAATTGAACTAGGTGAGTTCCTTGTATAACTCGCCGTTAGGTAGTAGTCATTTCCTGAATGCATCCACCGACGTCTCTTGATTGCAATAGGGGATGGAGATTTTCTCACGGTTGAAACGTGCCACATACTCCCGAAGTGGTTCTTTGCAATGTTGCCGAATCCGGTAGAGGTCGTCGGATAGCTTTTCCAACTTTTTGTTCTTTGTGGCCCCTTTATTCCCACAAAGGTGTTTGTCAGTTGGACAAAAGACGCGATAAAGTTGTTTGGGAGGTTAGTGTACCACTGAAGTGCTGATCCCATGAGGTTGGAGCCGAAGCTCTTGCACATGCATGCTTCGCAAAGATCTCGAGGTATAGTTGCGACAAACATGTGTTGCTTATAGGATGTTATGTGGTCATTCGGGTCGGTGGTTCTATTGTAGAGCCTCATGTTGGGGAAGGTGAATTTCCATGGCATCTCTGTGGCGGCTATGGTGTCTATGAATGGTGAATCCATATAGTATAGCTTTGGGGTTGTGCTTTCTTAAGGGGTGCGAGTATGCCAAGGATGCGTTGGATCATGGCTTCCATATTGGCAAGCCTTCTGGTCAATGTTTGTTCAAGGGGAGTTGGCATGGGGTTATGGAGGTTACTTAGGAATTGGGGGAAAACATTAGGATTGATATGTATAGTGGAGCCGAGCAGGGCGGTTTGAGTAGAAATACCGATCATTAAATGCGTTGGGTATGTTTAGCGTAGAGTGAAATGGGTGTTTAGTTGGAGTGGGGCAGCTTGTATGTGCGTTTCGGTGGTTGAGAGGCTAGTAGGCTAGATGTTGCCTACGTGGCTCGGCTCGGCTCGATCATGGGTGTTGTTGTTATTAGGGCTATATTGTGAGTGGGGAGTTCCAAAAAGGTGTCGTGGTCAGGGGTGGTGAATAGCTGTCGGGGATTGATGGGTAGCCGAGAGGAAGATATGTGATGCTGATTCGAGGACCAATCTAGAGAATAAAATTGGGTTACCTTTTCTTGTAGGGCTTGATTCTCTGCACGGATGGCAGCGTTTTAAGCTTCCAATGTCTGGTTTTTTTCGTTGCTCTCTTGCACTCGTGTGGTGAGAGCAGCAATCTAAGCCGCGACATCGGGCGTGGGAGTTTCGATGTTGTCTGTCATTGTGGATTGAATGGAGAAAGGAGCGGAGGTAACAGGTCCTTGCGAATCGGCTGATTGTTAGGGCCCCACAGTGGGTGCTGAACTGTTGATGGTAAAATCTATTGTCAAATAAGGGGAACTGATCATGTGCGATATGAGCCACTGACAACCAGGTTGACCTGCACAAAGAACACAAAAACGGGGTGTGGTGTTTGTCGTAGACACTCCAACGCTCAAGTCAGCGAGGCTGAGGGAAGCTATTTAGTGAGGGCTTAAGGGAATATACCATAAAATATGGCAGTCCTTGGAAGCAAGAACTTAAGAGCAAATAGGTATTGCGAGTGATTTTTTGAATCCATAATAAGGGAGTTTGCCCCTATTTATATAGTGAACCCTAGAGGTTCCTATTCTAGTAGGACTCCAAATCCTACTAGGTGAAGGAGTCGTTCTTAGGAAAGGGATATGATCTCTTTTCCTTATTGGGTTAAACATAGGATCTCCTCACCTTATTGGGTTAAGCTTAACATTGATGATTGTAATCCACGATCTTGACTGAAGTGGAAACAGAATAGGATTCTGCTTCCTATTTTGGACTACTATGGGCTGGTGGGCTTGACCCAACTTAGCTTGGCTTGCGAGATAGCCTAACTCATAGAGAGGGCAATTCGCAAGATAGATTTAAGCGTAGGCCCAACCGGAATTGGACTAAGGTCTTGGGCCATCATTAGTATATCTTGTATGTTAGGCCTCGTCAGGTCCAACACGATTTTTGGTCAATACATTAACTCTTGTCAAAAAGTGGTCAACACCATTGATCGACGTCGACCATTGTTTGACCAACCATTGCATAATTAAATTTATAAATATTAAATTAATTGATAATGTTTATTTGTTTAAAATTAATGCTAAATTACAATGGTTTTACATTAATTAATGTTATGCAATTTTGTCACCAAACAGGCAAACAAATATGTCTTTAATGCTATGTTATTCACATGCCAAAAAAACCCTTATTTTAATTGTACAGTATTTTAGCATTTTCTAATAAATTATTTATTATAAATACTTATTTTCGAATACGAAAAATTATACAAATGAAAACTAACCCTCACCTCCTTTTTTTTTTTTTTTTTCTATTCTTCAACATATTCCTACAGACATGCTAAAAATATAAGGATAATATTTTTATTAAAAATAAATAAGCAAAAGTTGCATAACATATAACCCACCCATGGCCCATGGGTTATGATTTATAGGTAGCCCGACAACAAGGATGAACCAAAGAAGTTGTGTATGACTTCATCAGACAATCCCAAGTTGGATGCAGATAAGCTGGCTAAAAAATATGCATAACATATCACATAATTATCATGTGATTTTTAAGATTGCAATAATTTTAGTCAATTATGAAGTAAAGTTGTAAAGACAAGCTGCCCAGACCACGTGGCGTCACCCAGTAGCTCACTGTAGAGTACAAGCAAAAGCCTCACCGGAGAGAATCATTGAGAAACAAGAAGATATTTGCAGGAGGCGGACGCAGACGTGAGCAAAACGCATGGCACAACGCTTCAAGCGTACTTTCTCACGTAACTCTCACACTCTCCTCCTTCTATTTATACTCTTCAACTCTTCTCAAATTCAGCTGTTTCTTCTGTGCTTTTAAGCCGCTTCGTTCCCTTTTTGTTGGGTAAGTTCTCAACAGTTTTATTTCCGAAACATACTCTACATGTGTTAAAATTATTCATTCCTTCTTATAATCGTATCTTCTTTCCCATTTCTTTGTATAATTTAATGGGTTGGATTTAAATTTTAAAAGTTTTTTAATTAAGTAGTGGGTAAGTTTCTCAGAACTTAAACTTATTCTATATGTGTTGAATGGTTCATTTCTTTGTATAATGTATGTTGTTTGTCATTTCTTTGTATAATTCAATGATTTAGATTTAAATATTGATTTTTTTTTTTTGTTTATAGGTTCCTTAAAATGACATGAGAAGTAAACGTCTGCGATTGTTTTTGTTTTGAGAATGATCCAAAATTGTCTTTTTGCAGATTGGCTAGATGGCGTTATGTGGGATTGGTTCCAGTCCGGGTTTGGAGAGTGTTGAGAGATGGAGTTTAAGTGGGAGTAGGCAGTTTAGTGGGAAGTCAAAGTCTTGTGTGATGTTTCAGAGGAGAAGTTTTGGAGTTCAGTGTTCATCTTCGAGGAAGGTTGTTTCTCGAGTTGAATCTGAGGTTGTTTCTGTAGAGGAAGAAGAGTCAGGGCATGTTATGAGGTTCAAGATGTCTGATTTCAAGATTCTTGATCGTGTTAGCCTTGGCCTTGCTGGGCGGGTATGTTTGTGTGAAGAATTCAAATGTTTTTATGAAAATTTGATGGCGGGGTTTGATTGTTTTTGTGATTTTTAATTGAATTGGGATTTCCTGTAGGCTGATGAGGTTGTTTTTGAAGCCATTGTGAATGATTCTAACAGGTTCGGTTTCTTTTTTATTTCCTTCTCATTACTTTCTTAAGATATGTTAGACTAAGGCGTGAGCTTATTTTGTTTGTATTGTGAGATTGCAGCCCTTTGTATAACACAAGAGTTGTGCTTCGAAGACTTACTAGTTTTCACGCTCAGCGTAGGGGCAGACGAGCAATAGAGGTTTGTGAACTTTGTAAACTGATATTTGTGCTGGGTGTTTGGAAGTTGTGTCGTGCTGTAAATCCTAATTATTGGAATGTTTTATAGGTATTGAAGAAGCTTGCTCGTCGTAGACTTATGTATCATTCTTATTCAATGCAAGTTCATGGCCATGTCTCTTCACACAAAAGTAATGGTCGTGGCTCATTTACTCTTGTTCATGGGGTAAGTCATTCCCTACGTAAGATGGATCTATATGCTGCCACTATCCACCTATGTTGCAGAGATGAACATGACAAGCCTCTGTCAAAAACAATTTAGGTTGAAATGAGGCTTGATAGAGTTATCAAAGTTAATGTATCGCACACAGATATGTGTGGAAAAGAAAAAGGATACAAAAGTTTGAGTGTTTCTCTGTTCATATCTGGCAGTATCATGGCAGTTTTTCTTTAAGACATTGGCTTCAACAATCAGATTGGCTTCCAACCTTAGAAGCTACTCTTGCATTGGATGAGGAGTCCGTCCGGAGGGTGGGAGATGACTCAGTTGGAGGACCTGCTGTTTCTCGGCAGTTGCGACTTATTCGAATACTAATGAGGGATCTTCTAATTGGAGTATGTTCTATCGCTTCTGGTTAATGAGGCTGTAAATTTTTTACTTACATTAGCAATAAGCTAGAGTTATGGTGTCTTTGTGGTTTATCTGCTTCAGGTGAATTACTTGCACAGCCACGGACTTGCCCATACAGAGTTGAGGCTGGAGAATGTGCACATAAGCCCTGTAGATAGACATATTAAAGTAAGTTCCAGATGATCATGATATAAGAATTATGCTTTATGGCTTTTGTAGTTGATCATGATGTTCTTACAATTTTCCAGTAAAACATCAATATCTTTTTGTATAACCATCGGAAGACATTATGACATATTGAAAGAAACATATATGAGTTAAAGTGTTGACTAATTATCCGTTATATTATGACTGCACATCTGGTTTAATTAAAGTGCTACAACATGCATGCCCATCACCTTATGACGAGTTGATGGTGATTGCGGTAAGGACTTATAGATGCTGTGGGATTTGATTTATGTAGGCTAATAAGATTCTATTGCTAGTAGATGTGGTAACTGCGGCTTCTAATTCTTTTTTCTCTGTTTATCCCATACTTTTACCTATGTAACTGTTGAATTGACCTTCATAGGTAGGAATACTGGGAAATGCTGCTGACTTTTATGAGGATGGTCCAAACAGTAGCACATTGGACAACAACATGGACAGGCGACGAATGATGATTGCATTTGACATGAGGTATGCTGCAAAGTTAATTAACTGAGATTTACAATCGTGTTTTAAGTGAATGTATGACACTCTTGGAACTGATTCTATTTCATGTTGCAAAGATGTGTTGGATTCATGATGGCAAAAATGGTGTTGCGTGAACTTATGGATCCCTTAATCTTCACAAAGTTCAAATCATTCCTCACACAGGTAAAATCTGCTAAATCTTCCACATTAATATGAGCTTTTCAATTTTAGAACTGAAAAACTAACTAAACTTTGGTACTTGTGTTACCTCTATAAACCTTGCTGAAAATGGCTATTTGTTTTTAGAGCGTCTACTTTGATTTTCAGGACAAGTGGATGATATGTGCGTCACGTTTTGTGACCCTCTGCAATAATTTGAAGTTAATGTAATGAATTTCATTTCAAATTGAACCATATTTACATTTGTGCGCAAGTACAGGGAAATGATCCTTCATGCTTGCGTGAATTTCTCTTGCAAGTCCTCAATAGGAATTCTCCATCTGGAAATGCTGGACTTCAGGTACATATATTGTTTCTTGATTGTTATTTATTGCTCCATTTCCTTCTTCACTGGAATTCTTAAATCTAGTATTGTTTTTGCAGATACTTGATAGGAACTGGGGAGCAGGTTGGAACCTTCTCTCTTTGTTGCTTGCAACTAAGCCTTCTAAAAGAATAATGTATACCATTCGTCATAACACTGAGCATTTTATTTCTATATGCATGTAGAAACATATAGTTACAAATTTACACAGGTTTGCAAACACAATTTGAATTAGAAACAAAATTGTTTGAAATTAATTTTGCAATTATTTTAATCTATAAATACGCATATTTAATTAGTGATTGCAATTGTGGAGAGACAATGCCATTGTTGACAATCTTCTTTTTTTTTTGTAGTTGCTTAGATGCTCTTAGACACCCATTTCTATGTGGACCTAGATGGCGAGTAGTCCCATCCATGGATATGATCAGGTGGGGTCTTGGGTCAACTGCAGTGAGAATCACAGAGGTACATCTATCACCAGCCTCAGGTATTTTCCTTTTCTAAATCAAATTGTATGTTGTGGTTTCCACACGGTTCCATCATCATTCATGGACAAGTGTCTTCTTGTGTCTTTGGCTGGAATAGTTTCCTGGGAATCTTAACATTGAGAAGCTATGATTTGAGTTCCTCAATAAATTTATTTCTTTGAACTTTGTGTAATTCTAAGTGTGGTCTTACCAGAGTCCTGCTGCTAATTTTTCCTTTCATCACCAATCTGTTGGAAGGGTATGACAATATATCAATTGTTTGTTTTACCACCAATTGATGTTTTAAGAAAACCATATAATATTATGGGCCTTACTATAATTCACAGAGTCACACAACATCTGCTATCTTCAGCGGCATAAGAGTTAGTTTCTGTTAGGTGTACTGTACCCCTTTGTAGCTACAGCCACACCATGTTTCAGACTGAGACCTTCCATGGAGTTCTAGAAAATGTCATGTTGTTTTTTTTACTTATCTGAAGCGTGTTGGATAGACATTCCATATCTTCAAGGGCCCCTCTTGGCACATGCCAAGCTGTACTTTGGAAAATGTTATGTTTGCACTTTAGGCTGTTAAAATATATGGCAGCAACTTACTTTTAAGTTTGATTTTGTGGAAAGATATACAAGTTAACTTGTGATATTTTTGTGTTTTAGCGTGCTAGGCTTGCGCACTTCATTGAACTAATGGAAATACTGAATCCTCATTCAAAGCCAAAGGTAATTAATCATATTATATCTTCAGAACCTTTTAATTTGTTGTTCTTATATAAGTTCCAAACAGTTAATGGATTTGATGTTTCTTTCTTTCTATTAACAATAATGGACTAAATAGAGGCTTTATCAGTGTAGAATTATGGTTCTTGCATGCAAGATACTATAGCTTGCATCTTTTACTCTTAGTATATGTACAAAATTTCACTGGAATGTGCAGAATTGGCTGGAATTCCTACCAGGAAAGTGGCGTCTATTATACTGTACAGGGAGGCACATAGGATTGACCGTTCGCCAACCTCCTGCACGTGTCCTTCTTGGTGATGTGCATCTAACTATTGTAAGAGCAACAAAGGCAAACACGAGCCTTTTGCTCACCTCTGATATTGGCTTCGGAGTCATGATGGGTCAAGATTGGCCCCATGACAAGACTGGTATAACTGGAAAAATGGAAATAAACTCCTTATTTAGATTAACAGCAGGAAGACGGCTGTATCTCGAGGAAGAAAAAACTACAGGGAGATTATCCTTGAGTCAGTCAAATGCCCGCAATTCCTTAGTTCAGAAATTATCAGGTAGCAGATGGAAGAAAGCACTCCCCTTTAAGGATATCCCATCAAGCCTTCCGGTGGTCAAGCTTGTTTCTGGCGACATTGAGGTGACAATGAGTCTCGACGACCCATTAAATCAAAATGTTGATACTGCAAGAAATGTAGTTCAAGAAGTTCAGACACAAGTTCCACCAGAAATGTTTGATTTGGCCAAGTTTGTTTGTGGAACATATGTCGACTCGAGGCTGTTAGTCCTTCGTGGGGTGAATGGTTCAGCTCTCTTGTTTACACGGTCTCCTGTAAATGAAAGTTGTAGATAAAAATTTGTTGTATTGTGATTATCATATTCAATTGTACTAGTAGATGGGTTGTATCAGAAGGGTTCCCATCTGTTACCTCTTCAAGATCAGAGACACAGAGTAGAATGTTGATTTTCAGAGAAATTAATAAAATTATCCGACATTTCGGCTGCGTTTGTTTCACATTTGGGAATACTACTTTTAGTATTCCCAAAAAAGTTAAACAGTAAAATACCCAAAATTTCAGATTTTTGGGAATACTACTCCCAAAATTATTCAACTTTTTTTAAACTCCCTTAAATTTGATAATTTAATTAAATATCCCTAAATATATTTTTTTAAATTACAAAAACACCCCCAATAATCCACATTTGCAGTTAGGCCACCACCAGGAAAATGGCGAATACAGTAGAATGGCTCTGCAGTGAATGCGTGAGGCGGTCTGCGATCTAACTACGGCGGATCCACGTAGATCGGCGTTGGCGGCTAGATCTTTGGCGTAACACTCGGTCTGACGGCCAACAAGCGGTCGTCGTTGACCATCAACGGCGGCCGTTTGTTGGCCGTCGTTGAGCAAATCTGGCGGATAGATCGGCGCGGCGATCCACCGTGGATCGGCGGAAAGGCCATATGCGGCATGATCGGCAAGATCCAGCGGTCATGCGCCCATGCGGCGACTCCGGCCACCTCCGGTGGTGGTCGCCGGCTAGGGGTGTTTGAGGGTGGGTTAGGGGTATTTTTGTTAACTTTTAATGTTTTATTATAGGGGGTATTTTGTAAAAAAACAAACATAAAGGAGATTTTATTAATTTATAAATTTTACCTCGTAATACCCGCCCAATTCAACTTTTTTTTAACTTTTTTCAAAAAACTTTTCCCAAAACCCCCAAATTTTGAACCAAACGCAGCCTTCGTTTGTAATTACAAATCGGTTATTTGAAATCCAGTAAGACTCTTTATAAGCTTTATTAATCAATTTATTAAAAATAGAAATACATCCCCACTAAATTTCAAAAAGCCCTCACCATTGGCTCGTATCTATATTTACAATCTTTCTGCAAATGCGGCTGATCTTTAGCATTCTTAATCAAACAGAAATCACAGCTAAAATTCACATATTGAAAGTATTAACACATTTGAGATTCATTATTTTTTCATTTAAACAGAGTAAACAGATTTTGACGAGTCTAAGGCTACATTTGATGGTGCAAAAAATCCTGACTGTAAAAATATGCTAATTACTATAGCAAGTATATAGCAGCATTACATTTCGCCAAGCAGATATAATCCGAACACCTACCCTGACCTGACGCTAGATTGCTGTGTAAACTGAGCCAAACCCAACCGTCACAGTATTACATTGTATCAAGTTCAATGTTTATGAACTATACCTCATATTAGGGGCTCACACGCAAGCCAACCACCAAAGAGTGAAATGGAGATCAAGTTAAGTAACGCTCACCACCTTAGAATGTAATCCAAGAGTAGCTTCTCTCGCATCCCAGAGGTGATCATTTTCCTTAGATCAGTCCTTGGCGCTGCAGATCAGTGTATGTCTTCTTGTTGTAGATGTTACCCTCTTTGTCTTCATATTCTTCTTCGAGATCTGGGCGCCACTTGTTCACACCTTGACGTTCTTGTATTTTCTTCCACAGATCTTTGGCTTCCTGCACAATAAAATATTTAGGTTACTTGCTGATAATGGCAAAGAATTTATTAAAGAACGTCGTTGCTGCAGTACACATAATTTGCAGTCATCTACAGCTTTTCTCATCATTTTCATACCAAAATCACGACCATTTGATCATGTTGTTTATTCGCCAAAGAAAAAAATAATGGACATGTCAAATGGTCATCAACTGGTTATTAATCAGACTGATCATCAGATCAAATTAACAATTCTTGACCAGATGACTTGAACAATAACATTGACCATTCTTGTTGCAGGTGGAGATTAATATTCCACTGGTTCCAGAAATTCCATAGACAAGTTGAGACAGGGAACTATTCATGCCAATGACGTGTTATCACTAAACAATTACTGCAGCAAGAAATTCTGGGGGAAAAAGAAAAGAAAGAAAGAAGAAAGATATACCTCAATTGATGTGATTTCATTAAAGTTCTTGGTGTTTGGAATACCAAGGCAACGCATCCCATGTTGATGGCGCCATTCCTTGAAGTGCCGCTCAAAGGCTCTACGCCCCCAGTAGCTGTAGTTCCCATATCTCACACTTAAATTCCTGAATTAGAGAATCACAATCTTGTGAGCAATAAAAACCTAAAGCAAACAAGTAACAAGGAGTTCCTCATTCTCCAATAAAACTAAGTAACAGCCACTTCATCAATTTTCCTTTTAAATTCGAAATACAAAAAAAATAATAATAATAATAATAATAAAAAATTATAAATTATAAATCTCCAAAAGCTTGCAGGTATCCTAGAATTAAGACCAGAAAATACCTGTCCCAGACCATGAAGCTTGTACAGCCAATAAGGTATAGGTTTCCCATCCCAACCCATTGGCAATTTAAGGGGATTGTAAATCTGCTGCTCTTCATCATCACTTTCAGTGTCAACTTGTGTCTCCTCCTGCTAAAAATATTCAAAAGCAAGCAACCATTTGTTATCTGATATTATAACAACTTGCGGATTCAATTCATAACAGAAAACCTAAAAACTCTAAGCATATTCTAGAGTTGAGTTATAGGGAAGCCCAGTGCCTCCCAACTCCTTCAAAAACCGCATGACTAAGTGCTTGTGTTATATACTAGCCATAAATTACATATGCTGCATATAACAAACAAAATCCCACATATAAATGAAATTTAAAAAGGGAAATGCTTGCAATAGTGTCGGGTGTATGACATCCACAATTCCACCTGAGACAAGAGTAAACCAAAGCCCCACCCCCATGCATTTGACAGATAGATAGAACCTCAAAGACAGCATCTCTCTTTAAAATTTAAACTAAAATTTTACAAAAAGGATATGGAAAACTATTAACTTACTTCCTCACGTTCTGCTTCCATTTCCTCATATGTCAAAGCTTGTTTCTTCTCAACATTTTGTTTTGTTCGCTCAATTGTCTGCACAAGGTCAAAGAAAACTTGAACAAATAGTAGCCATCAAAAGAAAAACAGCACCACCATGCTTACTATTAGTAAATATAAGCCTAGTAATACAAGGCATATTCCATTTGACCAAGAAGACAAGGACAACTAAATAAGCAGTAAATGCTAACCTCTTCCAGTAAGTCACACAGTTTTTGCATTTTAGCCTCCATCAAGGCAATGTCTTTTAAATTGCCAACTTCTTGTGCTGGTGCAGCAACCCCATTTTTCTGGCCCACGTGAACCTTTAGCAAAATGTTTCTTGTCCAACTTCTCCAGAGGAGTATGCTGCAGCCAAAAAAAAAAATCACACACAATGAGGGAATAGGTGAACTCAAATCCGAACACAGCTTCAAAGAAATTTTAAGTAACAATATGTTATTCAAAGTACTACTGTCCTGGAAGAAGAAAGAAAATACGTAGCAGCAATTATTGAAACCTTCAGACTAGAGAGCATTTCACTGTATATTAACACCTTTCCAAGTCTTTACAATCATATAATCCACCACCACTCAGCAGGCATCCTAAGATTGGTAAAATTTCATGATTCATAAAATAATGCATTCCCATTGAAAAATTGCCAATACATATTCACACACATACTAGAGATAGCCCATTCCCTCCTTTACCAGTATATTAGCAAATCTTACTAGAAAACTATTTCAGAAACCATGCAACATTAGAAAATATGATCATATTTTAGGTATTTTCATTTCCTCCAGATCTCATACACAATAAAACATAAAAAGCTTGTCCTATCACCTTCGTAAGGAAAAGCCTCTCTGCGCGCTGTTGTACAGTACCACCACTCTTCAGTCCTAATGCAGCCAATGCCTGCCAGGCAAGAAATTGGGAATAACTAAGTAAATAACAGAAGAAGATGCTAAAAGCATATCTATTAAAATTGTACAAGGTCATGCAAATTGAACTTATGTAAGTAAAGAACAAAGTGAAGGGATAATCTTCTTCCAAACAGAGAAAAAAAATACCATTTCAATCTCCACCACTACAAACCATTCAAAATTCCAACTAATATCGAGCCTTTTCAGAAGAAGCAGTGCTCACCCAAAAAGTCTGAATTGATTCCAAACAGCACCTTAACGCCAAAGAAACTAAGATTCAGATAACCTAGCCTAGAGTTTGAATACACTTTCTTATTATTAGTTCTGTTGACTGCATTTCTAATTTGCATTCAAATTGTCTAAGCTGTTAGAAAACTATATAATAACAAAGATCTACTCAAGCAAATACCTGTCATGTACCACATACAATCAAACAGATCTTCTCAAATTAACTAAACTAACATTAAACAGACAACACCAACTGAAAAAGCCCGAATAATAACCCCAATAATGAAAATTGACACATCCACAGTTTCAGTAATAGGCACAATTACCTAGATTAGTTGTAGATGTCTTTGCAACTATAGATTACAAGTTGTACATATAAAAAAAGCAATTCATGCAACAAAAATACAACCTGGAAATAATGATATGATCACAAATGGTCACCCTTACCTCCTTCAACTTTTCAGGACCCACTTCCATTAGCTCTTCAACAGTGCTGTAATAATCAAGATCTATTACAGTATGCTCAGAAGGAACATGCCCATTTTCTTGATCCTCATTATCCCATCCCGGTATCATGCCATTGGTCCATTGCTCTTCAAAATCAGCCTCAACCTGTCACACATAACAATTAAACATGTCTAAGACAGAACGAAAAACAGAAAGTTTGCCTCGCATCCATGTACAAGACCAAAAAAAAAATCACGTTTAGTTTCACCTTTGAAAATATTCTATCCAGATCTTGCAGTGGTTCTGTCCGCTGAAAAAAGTAAATTAAATACTCCAGCAGATTTTCCATATATTCCCTGTACTGCCTGCAGAAAATCATAATAAAAGAATGCATTGCAAGTCTTGAGTGAATAACAATGAAGAAGAAGGTGCAAGTGAAAAGAAATCCAACTTACTAATCAAACTATACAAAAACATCAGAAAACAAAACAGTCCATGAACAGTTACCTAGTCATCTTCATCTTGCGGGGGATCTTAAGTGGCTGTGAGAAAACATCAAGGTAAGCCGAGTATTCAATGTGTTCTCCAAACTTAGAGTTAATGTACTGATTGAACAGTTCATGCAAGTCTAGGAACCGTCCAAAGGCTTCCTGAAAACAAAATTTATTCAAAAATTGATGGCGAGAAGCACTACAAGGGAATGAGAAAAAAATAATAACAAAAACGAATGGCTGTTATCTAATAGACAAACAATATCCAAATCCCACGAATATTATCTTTACACTTTCAATTCATAAATTTTCTTCTTCTTCTTTACTTGAAGACCCCTAAATTGCATACAATATATTATGTAATATCAAGCGTTGATTAACTAAATTCGGCTTACACACCTCTCCACTGAACTCAATTAGCGGTTCCTCTTTTAGCAGATTTTCATATTCCTCATTAGCATCAACAACACGTGCAGCCGGATGCCTCCTATGGTACTCACGAATCTGCACATAAACAAAAATTTCACTATAAATTTTAGTAACCAAACTTCAAGCAACTTCCAATTCTAAAAATCAAAACAAAAAAATAAGTAACCTCTTTCAATCTATCGTAAAATGCACTAAACACATTTGTTCCTGTCGCAGTTTGGCCTCCAAGAGCTGCAATCTCATCCTTCCTCGCATTATCTTTATCTTCATAAATCTCAACCTACAAAAATAAAAAAACCAAAAACAAGCAAACGATGCGGTGTAATTAAACTCTTAACTTTGCAATAAAAGATGCCAAAATTCAAAGTGTAGGATAAATTACGAGTTTTTCGGTAGTGGCGGTGATTGTATCGATCATGTTACGGACGCGGTGAGTCTGAAACAAGCGGCCCTTGTTGGAGGTAGGCTCGGTCTGTAGATCCTTCACTACAAGCCGTTCCAGCCGCTCCACTTCCTCGTGAGCCGCGCGAGTCACCTCCAGTAGAGTCGACGACATTGTAGCTCTCTCTCTCCGCCAGAGCCCGATCCGGAGGGGTTAGGGTTTTTCCAACTTTCTTATTACTAAATTGATAACGAAACTACTGGACTGCAAGTAGCAGAAGGAAGTCGGCGTCGTTTTACAGTGACGTGGCAAAATTTCATTGGATTGTAGTTTGTGTAATAGCAGGAATGAGTTCCTGCCGTGGTAACGTTACCATTATTGGAGCACTGGATTAATAATTATTCCTTTTTATATCCATTTCAAAGATTTTCAAGGAAGTATAAGTGATACCATTTGATTTATATTTGTTAAGTTTAAAAGTTTATAGAAACAAATGAATTTAATTAAAATTTGCAAATTTTAAATGAAGTATAGTATGCACTATGCTATTAAAAAATCTGTTATTTATGTAAGGATTTTTTTTTTTTTTTACGTAAAACCCGATTATATATAAAAAAAACCTCCCTAGCCCCATGTGTTTGGTGTTTTTTTTACCGTAAACACCTGCTAGTCTCGGAAAAGTCACCTTATCCCTCATTTTGCATTTGTTGTGGACGGTTAGATTATTTTGTTTAAGTTTGAAAGAACTAGGCTTCATTTGTTTCAATTTTCAAAATACTACTTTTAGTATTCTCAAAAATGTTAAACAGTGAAATACCCAAAAAATTTTAGGCTGCGTTTGTTTCACATTTGGGAATACTACTTTTAGTATTCTCAAAAAAGTTAAACAGTAAAATACCCCAAAAATTTGATTTTTGGGAATACTACTCCCAAAATTATTCAACTTTTTTTAAACCCCTTAAATTTGATAATTTAATTAAATACCCCTAAATATTTTTTTAAATTATAAAAACACCCCCAATAATCCACATTTGCAGTTAGGCCACCACCATGGAAAATGGCGGAATCTGTAGAATAGGCGCCTCTGATTTGAATCGGCGGTGGTACTGCGATCTAGCCTTTGCCGGCCGGATCCACGTAGATGCGGTAGGAAAAGGCAGAATCTAAGGCAAAGATGCGGCGTTGGCGGCGAATCTTTGGCGTAACACTCGTCTGACGGCCAACAAGCGGTCGTCGTTGACCATCAACGGCGGCACCGTTTGTTGGCCGCGTCGTTGAGCAAATCTGGTAGATCTAGGCCGGGTTGGCGGCCGAATCGGTAGTAGATCGGCCTTTCGGCGGAGATCCACGTGGATGCGGTGGAAAAAGGGCCACTAGCGGACTGCATGGCCGGCAAGATCCAGCCGGTCATGCGCCCATCTGGCGACTCGGCCACCTCGGTGGTGGTCATGCTTGAAGGGGTGTTTGAGGGTGGAGGGTTAGGGGTATTTTTGTTAACTTTTAATGTTTTATTATAGGGGGTATTTTGTAAAAAAATAAACATAAAGGAGATTTTATTAATTTATAAATTTTACCTCGTAATACCGCCCAATTCAACTTTTTTTAACTTTTTTCAAAAAAACTTTTTCCCAAAACCCCAAATTTTGAACCAAATGGAGCCTTGAATTTTTTGGGAATACTACTCTCAATATTATTCAACTTTTTTTAAACCCCTTAAATTTGATAATTTAATTAAATACCCCTAAATATTTTTTTAAAAATTATAAAAACACCCTAGGTAATTCATATTTACAGTTAGGCCACCATTGAGGGAAAATGGTGAATACTGTTAGGATGGCGCTCTCAGGTTTGAATCGGCGGTAGGTGCGCGATCTACCTTCGGTCAGTTGCCGTAACAATTTATAACGATGGCCAACAAACGGTCGTCGTTGACCATCAACGACGACCGTTTGTTGGTCGTCGTTGGCGCAAATACGGCGGAGATCGGCCTTTGTGGCGGCGGTCGGCTGGATCGGCAGGCAAAGGCCAGAGCCATCGCAGCAAGAGCAAGAAGATCCAGGTAGGTCATGCGCCAATCTGATGGCAACCCGGCCACCCTCCGGTGGTGGTGGCGGTGTCCATGTTGACATTAGGTTAGGGGGTGTTTTTGTTAACTTTTAAGATTTTATTATAGGGGATGTTTTGTAAATAAACAAATATAGGGGGTATTTTATTAATTTATAAATTCTACATCGTAATACCCGCCCAATTCAACTTTTTTTTTAACTTTTTTCAGAAAACTTTTCCTAAAAACACCCAATTGTGAACCAAACGAAGCCCTAATGTTTTTATCAGTGGCGGATCCAGGATTTTTGTCGAGAGGGACTTCAGCGGCTTCATCATTATTTATTAAATAATTAGTAAAAACTTTAAAAAATCACCAAACCTTAATAAAAAAAATAATACAATATTAAGAACATGAGAAAAAATAATACAATATTAAGAACATGAGAAACAATAATATACAATAACATAATATTTTCTTACTTGAATAAATCTATGAGAAGCAAAATTTTGAATAAAAGTGTTGAGTAAACCTTAAACAAAACCTTCTTTTAATATTTTTATTTATGGCTTTCAAAGATTATAATATAAATTTTTATAGCGTTGATCAAACCTAACCTAATTAAGCTAAAGTCAACCAAAACTTATATCAAGTCAACGTTACATTGACTTTTAATATGAATTAATAAAAGAGGGAAAAATTTTTTAGTATAAAAATAGATAGTAGCTCAAATTTCTTTAATAATTTTGAACAACTGAATTGTGACGTTTAAAATGTAGGAAAGTGGTGGGTGAAGGATGAAGAATAACGTCATTTAAAATATAGTTTAGGTTTTTATTTGAGAAAGCATATTCATTCTTAAACAGAAAATACAAAATAAACTCACAAGATTAATATATTTTTCTCTCAAATTAGAACAAAAAACCTCAAAGAGAAAAAAAAATGATTCAATCCTTAAATAAACAAAATTGAAATGAACAATACATATACCTAAAATCGATAAAACAGAAAACCGAGCTAATTACCTTGAGTAGTGAAAATTTAACAATTTCAGTCTTCAAAAATTTTAAGAGCGAATAACATGAGAAAGAAAGAAAGAGAGTAAAGAATTTGGGGATAAAATCATAAAAAATAGGTAAAGCGTATTCGAAAAATCTTGGAGAGAGTTTTAAACTTTTAACATGATGTGGGCTTGGAAAAATTTTAAGAGCGAATAACATGAGAAAGAAAGAGAGTAAAGAATTTGGGGATAAAATCATAAAAAATAGGTAAAGCGTGAAAAATCTTTGGAGAGAGTTTTAAACTTTTAACATGATGTGGGCTTGGAATATATATATATATATATATATATATATATATATATATATATATATATATATATATATATATATATATATATATATATATATATATATATATATAATAAGTTTTTTTGTAGACCTAGATATACAGTATGTATAATAATTCTTATTTTTTAAAAATCTGAAGGTAGGTCTGGGTATATATGTTAATTAACAATTTTTTATGGCCTGTATATTAATAATTTTTTTTCAAATCTGGGCCTACCCTCAAAGGGGCTGAATCCGCCCCTGGTTTGTACTACTCATCCAAATTTAATCAATAAACATTTAAAATCTGTCAATAATGTTTGTTGATGCAAGATTTATACCAACTAGAGTGATCTAATTGATCTTGGTGAAATCGGAACCAATGTGTGTGTAATCAATTAAAATCAACAATATAATAACTTTAAATACAACAAAAGTAAAGAACACAAAGGAATTTTAAAATGTTTCGGCAAGTTTTAATCTTAAGCTTACGTCCAATATATTTCTTATTTCTTAGAGAGATTACAAGAAATAATAGTATACCTAAAATAATTTACTAACCCTTTTGTTGGAGGAGGTTTATATACAAGTTTTTTACAAAAAAAATGGCGAAATTAAAGAGTTATAATCAAGATAGAAGTACAACTTTGATATTCTCGCAATTCAACGAAATCTAGTGAGACTCTAACTTTTCAAAACTTAATGAAAAAATCACAAACAATAATGTTAAAGGGTTAATATATTGTTTAGAGGTTAAATTGATGAAATTGTTGATAAATTGATGGCATTTCCAAAACTAGAAAAACTCAATATAAAAAGATTCAAACACACAGAGGTTAGCGTCGTATTTCTAAAACTAACAGATACCCACTAAAAAGGCCAAACATAGAGAAGTTATGGTAAATTTCTGCAATCAGTGAATGCTCCATTAAAAAGGGCAAACACGGGATTAACTCTGTTAACCCTTTCAATATAATTTCATAATTAGTATAGAGTATTTCTGTTTTACAGGCTGGTACCCGCTGAGGAAAAAAAAAATGAAAGCTTGTTGGTTTCACTTTTAGGGAGCCCACTTACTTCTGTTTCTTTTCCCGTCTACCTCTCCCGCTCTCCTTCTCAGTCTCTCTAAAAGATTAAGTAAAGCTTAAATGTGGAAGCTGAAGCAGCTGATACCGGGGGACGATGATGACAGAGAGGCGAGCTTGTCGGATGAAGAATCAGACGGCTTCTGTTCCCTCTCTTACACGCAGGTAGTTCTTTCAACATAACTCACAATTTTCCCCTTCCATTTTTCAGTCATTGACTTGTTTCGGTCATCAAGATTCATCTTTTAATTCAAAGCCTTTGTGGGTGTTTTTTCTTATACAGAGAATGTATGCTTTCGCTGCGTGTTTGGTCGGTGGTTTCGCTTGTATGTTTCTGGTACAAAGACTTCTGAATTTTATTTTTTTTTTGGTCAGAAAAAAATAAATGAGTCAATATGTGTATGTAAAAATCAAAATGTAGCGTAAATGTGTATTAATTCTGGCTTTGATTTTGGAAGCAAGAACTGCTTTGGGTTTGACTTGTAAAAAGCTTGTGAAAACTGAAGTTATGTGAACTGAAACAATGATAATATGAGACGGTTGATGCCTAAAACTTAATTCTTAATTTGAATATTATCAAAATTTTCCACTTTTTATTTCTTATATACTTAGAATAGCATGATTTAGTTTGGTTGGGGGCAAAGTTTAGGAAGCTTCATAATGAGAAATTGCTCATTTAAAGGAGAAAAATCTAGATTTTTTAGCAATTGAAATATGAATTTTGAAAGATTTAAAGATGCATATGAGAATTTATCGTTAAGTTGCTCACTGAAACCAAAAAAAACTAATCTGTTGGTGGTTCTTCAACTTTTTCTCATAACTTTTGCTTCTTTTGCAGTCAATGATTGTGTTTCTCAAACCCATCAAATTCGCAATATTATTCACCTTTGGCAACGTATTGGCAGTTGGAAGGTGGGTTGACTGATGCATCAAGCTATGAGTGTTACATATTAATTTTTTAGATTTGCTGCTACTTACTCTCTGATGATATCCAGAGCTAAAGGTCCCTACAAGTTTCTTAGTTTTGGTGATTTCATCAATCATATTGTAGGAATCATGGTATTTTCTAAATAATAGAAACTGTGGTCAATCTGCTTGTTTTGCTTCTTCAGTTCATCTAAAGAAAATGGAGGCTCTCATGAAAGTTTCTAATTCAGGACATTCAAAAATATAAAAATAGAATCCGATATAGTTTTTCCCGTGTTCAAAGATTCTACCAAATTGCTAAATTCGCTCTATCCTTATCCATATACTAACATATGGATTTTGCTGACTTCGACAAATGCATCCAGACTGTACATCTTCCAATAATTTTCACCTGTCAAAGTTGATAATAAGTTGGTTTATATTGAAGAGATGACTTTATGATGTTCAAAGTTGGGTCTATTGTTTTCAGCATGATTTCTTCCTGCAGTCACTTTAACTTGGTTCAACTGAATATTATTGCTCTGAATGTTTCTCAGATTCTAAATTCCTTTTCATGTTTGGCAGCACAGCCTTCCTTATTGGACCTGCACAACAGTTAAATATGATGTTTGATTCCACACGTCTTTATGCAACAGCTGCATACCTTGGATTTGTTGTTATTGCTCTCATTTCTGCTCTCTGGGTACGTTTACACTCTTGATCCTGATTCCCGTTTTAGTAATGAGGTGTTTTGAGTTAAAGTGAAAGCTTGGAAGTTTGCATGCAAAATACCTAGGATATATGACGATATTGAATAGGGTTCCCCTGCTTAGATTGTTCAAATTTGCTAGTCCAAAAACATATCTTGATACAGTGTTTTATTCTACTGGATGGATCTTTCTCAGTTCACACAACTATTTAGCAAATGAAATATATGGTTTCTGTTTAGATTTTGTTTAGTTCATATCTATCAAGAAAGAATCTGATGGCATTTCCTGACGATTTTCTTGTTAGATAAAATATCTTCTTTGACACCTATCTCCACTTCATTGAATTTAAAAAATTGTATGATTGATTTTTTATTTTATTTTTTAAGCTCATTGAATGCCAGAGAGTTTTTATATTTCTAAATGCTTGCGAATTGTATATTCCAAGTGGTGAAACATTTAATCATTTTTTTTCTTTATCAACACCATGTGCCTCTGTAAGCTGCCTCAGTTCATGTCATCAAGAGAATTTTTTATGCATCTCTCTGTGTGTGTGTGTCTCTCTCTCTTGCTCATGTTCATTGAGATGCTGAAATGGATCCAAATCTTCAAACCATCAGAACTTTAACAAAGTGATGAAAGTTAAAAACGTGGGAAACATACTTCAAGTTCAGTTTCACCCATTTTTAGTTTCGTACTCATAATAGCATACATTTTAATCCCTGTGTCCATGCATTTTTTTATGCCAGTAATTCAGCTTTATTTCAAATATGCCTTAAGGAGGAGAGCAACTTTGGCATTGTTTCGATGTTAATGATATGATTTTTTGTTGGTTTAATCAGTTCTCACTAATACTTTATTTGAATGTTGCAGATCCATAACAAAATTCTAACAATACTCGCAATCATTTGTGAAATCTGTGCTCTTATCTGGTAAGTTTGCTTTTTGCCTACATCCATCATTTTGCTGGCAGACACTGGCACACTGCCTTGATTTCTTTTTTACTGAGTTTTCGCATTTCTTCAATTCTATTCTTTGGTGCTTGCCCTTCTAACCAACACTCCTCCGGCAAAGATAGTCCGATTTTGGATCAATTTTACTTGTTTCACTTTGAACTATTATCTTATACACACTGCTTATGTTATTTTCTTTCGAATTGCTACAGGTACAGTCTAAGTTATATTCCTTTTGCTCGCAGAATGGTTTCTGAATTAATGGTTCGATTTTGTGACACTGAGCTCTAGACAATGCAAACTCAGAGCACAGTATTTAGATGAGACACTGTAGCGGTCTGTTTTCGCTCAAGGTTATTTGATTGATTTGTGTTTTCATGGCTTGTGATTGTTATAATAGTGACATTTGAGAAAAGAATTCTGTGAAGGCCAATGCCAACATTGGCAACAACACTAATTTGTGAAGCTAATTTTTTTTACTTGGT
The DNA here is from genome assembly GCA_026225825.1 of Pistacia integerrima. Classification (NCBI taxonomy): domain Eukaryota; kingdom Viridiplantae; phylum Streptophyta; class Magnoliopsida; order Sapindales; family Anacardiaceae; genus Pistacia; species Pistacia integerrima. Next base: position 5,670,815 of record CM047739.1, on the reverse strand, counting down.
TGAAATTTTATCTTATGACTAAAAGATCAGCTAATTTATGTGTAGACATTACAAATGAAAACCTTAATTTTGGATATTATTTGGGACATGTTGCATTCTTCGTCATCAAATGAATATACAAATTTCTCAAGTTAAGTGATGAATAAATTTCGTTATGGATGTAGTAAATTCTTCTTTATGTATGGAGAAAATTTAGCTGCCCGGTCCCCCCAAGTATGTATTTAAGAAAATGGTCTTGAAACTGTTCATCAAATATTTTATAATTTAGAGAAGATGACGTGGCATAGTTAGGATTAATTAAACACGTAAAATGGGTTAAAATGAAAAGATTAAAACATATGTGGGCCGAATCAGAAATAATGAAAGTTTTCAAATTTTGAAATTTCGCAAAACAAGGTCCACTAACTATTCACGTCGCTTAATCGAAATTCATCGGTTGAAAGCGATTTCTTGAGCGAAGGGAGCGATTTTTTCGATCCAACACCAATTGATTTGCACCCTAAATCAATTTCTTGAACCCTAAACCGAATACAGTCGCGATTTTCGGTGATATAGTTGCGATTTTCGATCGATTTGTTGAACCCTAAAATCGATTTCTTCAACTATAAACGGAATCTGCGCGATTTCCGGCGACACAGCCCATATTTCCAATCCAAACTACAAATTTTCACACCAAATTCAATCCAAAACCATGGTGACACTCCACAATGGCGCGACAACCCAACGCCACTTGAATCCTGATTACGGTGGCGCAGCGGTTCAATGGCATGCTCGGTGGATCATCGACCATTGAAGGTGGTCCCACACGTAGAGGAGGCGCCGGCACAAGAACGAGAGGAAGAACCGGCAAAGGGGTGCGAAGACGAGGAGTCGGGGCGAGTCGAGGCCGGAAGGAGGATTGGAGAGAATGCGAGGCCGGGAGGTGGATTAGCGATAATTCGGGCGGGAGGAGTCGTGGAGGGTCCGAGGCGGCGAGGAGAAGGCCGGCGAAGATAGGGTACGTAGTTTGGGAATGTTGCTTGTAATTTCGCTTAAGCGATCATTTGTATCGCTTAAGCGATTATTGTTTTACTCGTGATCGCGGCAATGATCGCTTAAGCGATAAAAATGATCGCTTAAGCGATCGAGATTCAGGGCGATGATTACGCCCGGACCAAAATCGCAAGAGATCATGAGTGTTTACTCTTGGTCGCTTAAGCGATCTTAGGTGCAGGCGAGAATCACGATTAAGAGATTCTCGGTTAACTTTTGGAGCAAGCGATTTAAAATCGCTTAAGCGATCTTGCATGAGGATAAAGATCTCTTAAGCGATCGAGATCGCAAGCGACTCTGATGGTTTTGGTTTATTTTTGTTGATGACATTTTATTTATATCGATTGTGCAGTTATGCGGACCGTAAGGTGTAGAGTACGAGTTGGAGCCTATAAGTGAGAAGGTACCCTACTTCCTCACAAGGGTGACGGTGAGGTCGAGGGTGGGAGGTTTTTGTGAGAATAAGGGCCATTTTAGCTAGAATGAGGCACGGTGAAAGAGATTTTGGTGACACTTGTTTGATCAGTTTTTAAGAATGGGAAAAAAAGTGGAAAAAGTCATTTTGGGGGAGGGCGGGGAGTGCATTACATGTTGATGCACTCGGTAAAATGCAAGAAAAAAAATGAAATGTGGTTCGTGGTGGAGGGAAAGCCCACTACGGTTTGGTCATGATGGGTATGCGTTGGTGACGGGCTTAGGATGCGGGAAAGCGCCAACTAAAGGCGGAGGCGGGCAGCCTTGATGAAAGAAAGTGCGGGAGCCATAAACTTTTGTAAAAGGTTTTGAAAGGGGCAAAGTCTATTACGGGAAAAGTTTTAGAGAAGAGGCTATCTGATTCGGTTTAGTGATGCGAGAGAAGATAAAAGTGTGCTTGATATTGTTTTTACATTCTATCTTATTGGTGGTGACTCAACAAAAGCTATTGAGAAAGATTGGTTCTTGTTTGTAAGCGACTTGGAGTTCTTTAATTCTTATCCATGGGGACGGATATCATTTGAGCGAACCATCAAGAGCAGAAAAAAACCCAGGACATGGCGTTAAAGCATGCGAATGGGGCGGGAAGGCTAAACCAAGCACGTATAATTTGTTTGGCTTCCCATGGGCAATGCGAGGTAAATATTAATAGCTCTATGTTATATTTTTTTATAATATGTGTGTTTGAATAATGACATGGGTATTTTTTTTACAATGTAGGCTTGGATGTACGAGGCCATCCTGTCTTCGCTAAGGCGGGGGAGGAGCAAGAATGTGAATGTGCAACGGCAATTTCCTAGGATGTTGCGGTGGCATGTCGAGCTGTAACCATTGGGATTATGGCCAATTAGAGATTGAGATTCAAGCGGTTGAGGGGTAAGATTGAAGGATTAAGCTTTTGAATATGCGGATTGCTTTTTTATTTTGCTTCAATCGATTGATTTTTATTTCTTATTGCGGGGAGTCGTTCGTCCCTTTTTGACCCCTATTGGGGGATGAAGCGGAAGAGGACTATGTCACATCTTTGAGCAATGGAGGATGAAAGGGATGAAGCAGATAGGCTGCGTCACGGGACCTAAAAGGGGTCACGCATGTGATGGCGATTGCGGGGCCATTGCTTGACAATGTCGTTGATCTTGAGGATAATGAAGCTCGGGGGCCGAGGATGAGGAGGGAGAAGAGGGAGGAAGAGGTTCGTATGCCTCGGCAAGCCGGTACAAGTACCGCTTTGCCGAGACATCGGCGTAGGGAGAATGAGGTTGTTGACCTCATAAGCGGCTGTTTGAGAGTTTTACAACGGCCGTTTATGCAAAGCTTGAGAAGATGGAAGAAACAATGAAAAGGGTGGAGAAGAAAGTGGATAAGGTGGGAGGAAAGTAGCTACAATGGAGGCGAAGTTGGTACAATGGAGGAGGAAGTTGGTGGAGAATTAAAGGCGGTTGAAGTGCAAAGCGGCTTGAAAAGAAAGAGAGAAAGAGCAAGTTTGTGAAATCGCCTTACATGGTAGTGACACGAGGTAAAGAAGAAGAAAATGAAGAAACAAATGGAGGAACAACCGAGAAAGGGAGGAGGTTGAGGAGGTTGGTGGTGGAAGTGGGGCGGTGATAATGGAGGAGGGGAGTTGGGAGGCGAAGGAAGCGGGGGATGTAAAATTGGAGGAAGGGGGAGGAAGTGGGGAAGGGAAATTGGACTCAAATGTCGATTTGTATAGGCCAATAGAGGAAAGGAAAAAAACTCTTTTATGCCTATTACAATGGATCGGGAATTGATGGCCATATAAAGTGTAAGGCAGGGATTATCCCGGGAATGGTTTGAAGTTGTTGACGGATGGGGGCGTGGCTTGAGGACTCGGTGAGTTATTTTCACTTAATTTTCCTTATTTTTTGCTGTGTTTTCCATACTTATCTTGTTGTTTTTATTTGATGTAGCACATCGATGAGATATTAGGCGTGAGGGCTCGACAGGACTAGTGATGGTGATCCGTTGTATCCATTGTGCTATCACCGATGTGGCGTTTGGGCAAGCGCTTGTTTCGGCATATCGGTCTTTAATTAAAAATGCCGTTGCTAGTGGTGTAGCAAAAGGAAGCAGCGATTGGCGCACCCAGGTCGGATTGCATCCACGATGATTTCGGTTTGATGATAGGATTATGCGATGCGTAAGGGGGATCGGCCCCAAATATGGCCGCGGTTGGGCCTTTGTTAAAAGAGTGTCTTGCATCATCCTCGTCAAGCGGATGCCTTTGGATAGCGATCATTGCGCATCTAGAGGAGGGGTGTCGAAGATCTTGGCTGCAAGGGACCATTTGTCGAGACAAGCGGTTGGAGGTCGAGTTGGAGCCCTTTGTCGAGGTTGTTCCGCGGTCATTGCGTGTGAGCGGGATGTTTGGGCGTTGGGTGATCAGGTACTAAGCCAGGAAAGTGGCGGGAAGGTTCGCGCTCTGCACTTGATAAATGAGTCAAGGTAAATTTTGTTTAAAACTAACTTACATAATACAATTGTTCTATAAGTTTATTATAATGCTAATGTCTTCTTCCTATTGTAGCGAATGTGGGGCATATGCCGTGAAATTTATTCGATTCGACATGACCAACGGCCCGATGGGAGCGGCTTGAATAGCGAAACAATGAGAGAATGTCGGGAGGCGGAGGGTGTCGGCCCGCTTCCATGGGCGAGATGGATCCGTTTTGAGTGACGAGAACCCATCAAAGGGTATGAAAGTTGGACGCCCGAATTGTGTAGTTTATGTGATGTTGATGTTCATACTTGGGTTTTTTGAGTTGAGTTTATGTGATACTGTTATAATTATCAATAAGGGTGTATATACATGTTCATTTTCAATGGTGTTTTGATGTGTACTTTGTGTGGAAGCTTATTTAATTTGTTCTCATTGGCTTGGCTATTTTCTAATTCATGCCTTTCTCATATTATGGTGTTTTTACCTTTGCGGGTCACTAAGATGGAATGGTCAATCTCCACGAGAAAGTCACGAGGCACCATATTAGCCACTTGTAGATATCATCTTGAATTTGTTGGATGCTAGTGCGAGCCGAAAGCATCGGGAAGAATGATGTCGTGGGCATCTTTTCAAGCATGGGTATACTTTGATACCATTCTTTGTGGATTCTAAAGCGTTTGGCATCAAAAAACTAAATTATAAATAATTTACTATGTATGGTGTGATCATTGTAAAGAATTAGATCGATATTTGGGATATATTTTTGTTTGTCCATATAAGATAATTCATCAATGATTTCAATTTACTATGTATGGTTTGTCCATATAAGATCATGTGTCTTTTAGTAATAATCGCTTAAACGATACCAATGGTCGCAAGCGATCATTAAATATTTTAGTAATAATCGGCAAGCGTACGAAAGGTGCTTAAGCGATCATTATCGGCGGAGGATGTCATTACGCCGCCGAAAAGATAACTTAAGCGATCATAAACTAGCAAGCGATCATCGTCTTTAGTAATAATCGCAAGCGTCGCGAAAGGTCGCAGCGATCATAGCACAGAGATGTCATTACGCGCCGAAAAGATCGCAAGCGATCACAAATCGCTTATGCGATCATCGTCTTTTAGTAATAATCGGCAAAAGCGTCCGAAGGTCGCAGCGATCATAGTGCAGGCGGATGTCATTACGCCTCGGAAAAGAAATAAAGCTTAGCGATCATAAATCGCTTAAGCGATTATGGGTCTTTAGTAATAATCGCTTAAGCGATACAAAGGTCGCTTAGCGATCATAGCTTAAGAGATGTCATTCTCCTCGGAAAAGATCGCTTAAGGGTTTACGATTCGTTCAGAGCACTTGCTCCGTTATTACATTTATATTAAACATATAGTTCTTTTACACGTCAGTATGAAACCTATAGGGTTTACGATTCGTTGGAGCACTTGTTCCGTTATTACATTTATATTAAACATATAGTTCCTTTACACGTTAGTATGAAACCTATAGGGTTTACGATTCGTTCAGAGCACTTGTTCCGTTATTACATTTATATCAAACATATAGTTCCTTTACACGTCAGTATGAAACCTATAGGGTTTACGATTCGTTCAGAGCACTTGTTCGTTATTACATTTATATCAAACATATAGTTCCTTTGCGTCGGTATGAAACCTATAGGGTTTACGATTCGTTGAGCACTTGTTAGTTATTACATTTATATTAAACATATAGTTCCTTTACGTCGGTATGAAACCTATAGGGTTTACGATTCGTTGAGCACTTGTTAAGTTATTACATTTTATATCAAACATATAGTTCCTTTACCGTCGTTATGAAACCTATAGGGTTTACGATTCGTTCAGAGCACTTGTTCCGTTATTACATTTATATCAAACATATAGGATTTACGATTCGTTCAGTATATTTTTATATTTGTTTGCTAATTATTTAGGAAATATTAGTATATTTTTAATTAATTTTCGACCCATTAAGTGAATTAATTTCATTAATACCAAGAAAAAGTTCAAAAATTAACAAAAACACCCCCACCCACCCAACTTCCCAGGTTGATTTTGCGAAGCGACAGCGACCCGAAAATGGCGGTAATGGCGGTTGTGACCTTTCGGCCATATCCACCGTCGATGTGGCGGAAAAGGAAAACCCATCTTCCGTCATGGACTTTCATGAAATGTCGACTTTGTGATCGGCGGCGGCCAAATGTTGGCCATCATTGGACCCGTAGGGCAACGGCGGCCATATATTTGGCTATCCACAGGACGGCAAGCTCAGGAAATTTTCCGTTCGTCTCGTGATTACGGCGGATCATGGGGCCTTTTCCTTTTAAGCCACATCGTAGGTCGTCGATGGCGAAAAAGGCCATATAGAGGCCTATCGGCGGATCCGACCCTTGTGCATCAAAGCAGCCCTTTCCAGGATCAGATTAAGCTCCGGTGGCAAGAATGCGTCACCGTAGGTAAGTGGGGTGTATACGATTAAATTTTAAAACTATTTGCGAGAAGAATCGGTTAAAGCGATACAATGGATGCAGCGATCATGTGATGGCGAAGCAAATGCGCGGGTCCATGATAACAAGCGTCGATATCGCTTAAGTGATCGGTGATATCGCTTAAGTGAATATTGCCTTTTTCCCACAGTCGATTAAGCGATGCGGATCGGTTAGCGATCATGCACAGGCGAGAATCAATTAGTCGGTGCCACGATCGCTACGCGATCCACTTTATCGCAAGCGATCATACTGCGAAAACACTTTGCAAAAGCGATACACTTAGTCGCTTAAGCGATCGTGGGCAATATATACATTTGCATCTTTTCTCCTGAATTTTGACAAACTAAAATTACCAACACGTATTAATTCCATACTTTTTCCTCAATTTGTGACCTAATTCCAAACTAAAATCACCAACAAATATTTAGACCATGTAATAAGAATACACAATATAAAGGATATTTTATTAAAGGTAACAATAAAATTTAAAACATCAATAATTTCATCCTTCTTGAATCGGCCCTAATTACTTAACAGCTTGCTTCTCTTGTGACCGGGTTGCTTGCAAATTGAGCACTTATTCATCTTAGGGGAACCTCAAAGGTGATGGAATACGCTTAACCCTTTTTCTCCCCTCCCCCTTTGGTGTCTTCTTCAATGGCGGGTGGAGGATAATGTCGACCACCTCTGGCGGCACTTACCCTTGCTCTTACGGAGGCCAGGATATATCGTTTACGAATATGCTAGCATGTAGTGATCTGTCATATAGAAAGGGGAGGGGCAAAGTTCCATGTAAATTCTTGAACCAAAAATCCGGCTTCCGTTGGTGTTTTGATCTTTGCTAGTGCATGAGGACAAGGTAAATGTTGAATGTCGAAGCACTTTCTGCTGCAAGTTTTTGTAACAAGGTTAACTAGGGCATCGGACCATGGCACGCCTGATGAAACTCTTGAGCATTAAGAGGATAGGCAAAGCAGGTGCATTTGGCGATTCCATATGTTCTCGCAATATTTTTTGGTGCGGAACAAGGGTTGTAGTAAAATTATCGACTCCATCGCGGCTCATGGAACCACCGTGACAGTGTCCTTTGGATTGCATCAAAAAGTGCAACTATTGGAAACTCTCTTTCTATTAACAACTTGAATTTATGGACTCGGCTATGTTCGTGGTCATGACATCAAACCTTCTTCCGGGAAAGTAAGCTCTCCATCTCTCGAAACCAACATCATGCTCAAGATACTTAGCAACTCTAACATCCTTGATTGGATTCTTTGGAAGTGTTCCTCGAACTCATCAACCCGATAAGCTTTTGTTGCCATGTAGTATGTGCGAAGGAGGCGGCACACTTAAACTTTTTGTTTTATGTTCTCACCAAGGTGCCTCATGAGAATCCGTGATGTGCTTGACGGTAAATAGTGGCAATCCCCTTCTTTATAGAGTTGTGCCTATCGGATATTATGCCTGAACTTCGTCAGCATCGACACTATCGTGCATGCTTGCTGAAAAAAACCAAGTCCACGACTTCGTCATTCTCGAGTCAACCACACACCATGCAACGAGGATATGTGTGATTCTCGTATCTGTGCGGTGGCCACCAACAATGTACCTCCATACTTTCCCGTTAGAAAGCAACCATCAACGACCAACACCTTTCTCATATTTACAAAACCCCTTATAGCACACCATAAGCAACAAAAAAATATTTAAACATCATATTCTGTCCCACTTCAAAGCAGTCTTGCTACCTTGGTTTGTCAACTCAAGCATATAACGATGCGCTTCTAACTGCATACCCGGTGCTCCGGTGTGCCCCTCACAAAATCTTGTGCATGTTGTCTACCTTTCCAGGCATTTCCGGTAACTAACAACACATCCCAACTCTGTGCGCACAAGTCTCTGAATGTCTTTAGGAGATGGACCTTTCCGCCCTTGGCAGAACACTTTTGACAAATTGTCAATAACATCGTGGGCGGCTTGTCGATGCTCACTGAAATATGTCCCAAACCACATGTGTGCTCACGGGTATATGTGCTAAGAATAAACTTTTCCGACTCCACCTTGGCCAATTACACAATAAACCCGCCCTTGCGGTTTCGGTCACGACATGCAACCGAATCATGACAATGAATTTGACTTTTTGGTGATGAACTCAAAATTACCTTTCCACGGCAACAAGTTTTAGCTTCCTCACCACTTCCTCTTTGTTGTCAAATAAATCACCCTATGCGCAAGTCCGATCCATCAGTAAAGACATGGTGATCCACTACTACCTCCAATTGCCCGTTTGAACTGCATACGACCATAGTGTTCTCTTCCTCGCAATCTCGCATGCATAATCGCGTATTTAAAGGTAATCTACATCTGTTAGGAACATCTCGAGGGTCCTCCTCCTCAACATTTTCATTTTGCCCCCATCACCAACCTCTTCCTATAGTGTCCTCCTCACCACCCAATTCACCGTCTACTCTTGATTTTTCAGCTAACAAATCAATGGCCTCGTAGTTCAAATTACAACCGGGCAAATCTCCACTACATCCTCGTTATCCCCTTCCTTGGAACCAACTTCCAACGGTTTTCTACATAAGAAACCCTTAAAATCGGCCTCGAACCACTATCGGCCATATCAATCATAAATAAGTTCACACTTTCATCCGACTTTAATACGGACGGAGGTACCTTATAATTTTAAGGGAGCTCTGCTTAAAACATACTTCACAACTATATCACTACGAGCAACTCAAATTACCTCTTCTAATTATTTCATCAATCAACTCATCAAAACTAACCTCGTACTCATGACAATTGGTGTAACTTCTTTGCTATTCCCAATCCACTTCCCACCTACTTTCTTCCTCCACCCACTCACCAAAATATTCAACACCCAAAACAACTTTTCCCATGTATAATAATAGCCAACTACAGTAATGCAAGAAAAACAATATTCTTAAATGTTGTACTAAGGGTTCAAATAGTTTATAAAGAATCGCACATTCGCATATTTGAGGTGCGATGTATCGCTTGAAGCGATCATGGTTATTTATCTTTGGATCGCCTAAGCGATCACGTGTATCGCTTAAGCGATTCGATATAAATAAGGCCGTGATCAGCCAACGATCTTATGCCATTCTAACTGATCGCAAGCGATGCATACCCCATCTAGCACGGAGCTTTAACTAGATCGCTTAAGCGATCTTATGCCACATACACGCATGCTTAAGCGATCTATACTGCTACGTTAATGAGACCTCTTAAGGATCGCTTAAAGCGATACACCAGATCGCAAGCGATCCATCATGCCAGAACACATTTTGAGGTCATCTCCGCCTTTACTGAATCGATCCATCATTACCCGGAATAAATACCCGAACAAATTTTCAACAAATTTCACTCCTTTCAACCTACATTACATCAAACCATGACCCAACAACCTAAACAACTAAATCAAAATCATAACCCAAACCCCATCCATTATTAAATCTTTGTAAATCTAAATATAAAAATGTAAAAAGGAGATACACATACTTAGGCGAAATGTCAGGAGGAGGAGGAAGGAGATCTTTGCCGGAGAAGATGTTAATGGTGGAGGAAGAAGAAAGTGTTAATGGCGGAGGAACAAGAAGATATAGAGGAATGAGGAAGAAGAAGATGTACAGGAAGGAGGAAGAAGAAGAAGATCCGAGAGGAAGAAGAAGATGTTGGCGGCCGCCAAGAAGAAGAAGAAGAAGATGCGGTAGAGATGCGTTAATGGCGGGAGGAAGAAGAAGGTTTTTGGGTTTATTTGCAACAATTTCGGGTTTCTGGAAATATAGATAATTTTGAAAAGATTACATTAATCCTAATTAAGCACTAATTACCCTTAATCAATAATATGGCTATTTAGTTAACATTTCAAAACTTTATAGCCTTTTAATTAAATGTAAACTTCAAATGTCTTTTTAATAACTTCCTCCTTATGTATGCTGTTGTGCGGTAAATTTAATGAGCATGGATTTATGCCATGTGCCCCAAGGATCTACTATTGTTCAATGGTAGATCTACGGCATGTGTCATTTCAATCTACCTTGAGCTAATTCCATTTAAAACTTCACTTATAAGTGTGCTACTCTGATAATTAGGGGTGATTGGTTCCATACTACATATATTTTTAAGGAACTAAATGCTGGAAGGGCAAACCCGGCAAGGTTCTTAAGAAATAAATCGAAACTTGTAACAATGGTTAAGTTCCAATTTTTGGGTACCACCCTAGAAAATTTTCACCCCCAAAGTTTATAAAATGATAAAAAAACCCAAATTAAAAACTTATAGGCTCTATTTGGAGGAGGCTTATTTCTACCCATATTTCCAATCCCTATTTTTCAAATATTGTTTGGCACATTATTTGAGAAATATTAGTCTATTTTTTAATTACTTTAGACCCGCCCTTTAAGTTTTATTAATTTCATTAAATACTCCCGAAAAAAAAGTTTTTTTTTTAAAAATTTAAAAACCAAAACAAAAACCTCACCCACCAATGCATTACTTGCGAGATTCCGGAACAAGCCACCATCGGTGATAAGCAGGAATCTATCACAACGAGTACTACACCACCAAATACGAAAACCTTAACGGTAATTCATTGATCTGGCCTTTTCAGGCCGGATCCACAAGGTAAGGGATCTGGTGGAAAAGGCGGATCTAGCTTGATCGGCTTGCGGAACCCCGAAATGGCCCGAGGGTCGTTAAGCGATCAATAAGCCCGACCAAATCTTGACCATCGTTGGTGGACAAGTAACGGCGACCAAGATGGACTTTGTAGTTAGTCGGCCAGTAGGCTAGATCTGGCTTTTCCGGCCAAATCGTGAATCTGCAAAAGGGAAAAGGCCCATATCATACCCTACACCCTTGATCCAGGTTAGTGCTGCAGGTGTAACGCAATTTTTGAACTAGATTGAGCGGAATGGTGGCGTGAATGCAGGCTGAGAATGGTGAGGGTGTTTTATTAAAGGGGTTCACTGAAACCTGAGGGGGTTTTTAATAAAGGGGTTTTGGGCTTTTACCTAGTAATACTCCCACCCTATTCAAATGATCAAGAATTATTATTAACCCAAAATCCACCTATCAAAAGAAAATAATAAAACAAAAGCGGACCCATAAAGGGTACCCCACCTAGCACTTGTTAACAAAAAATAAAATTAAAAATACATTATAAGTCTTAGGGACTTTCTAACTCGATTCAACTTCATGAAAACTAAAAAGGGAAAAATTTCACATTACAAATTACAATAATTTGTTGAAAAATCTAAATTTAACTTCAATGGAATTTAAAGTACATATAATGTTTATATATGTAATGTTTTATGTGATATAATAATGCTATCAATAAATAAAAGTATTGTTTACATGCTTATTTTTCCTAGCTCGGAATGAGGTTAAAACAAAGAGATTATTGACATACGTAATAACACGTATAGAAGAATTCAAGTATTCAACGAGTACTTAATTTATACAAATTAACCAAAGATGGTTTCGGTTCTTACCGTTACCGGTTTTCTCCCACTCCCCACGGGAGGCGAGCCGGGAGGCTGACCGCATAATGTCAATTTCAGATTTTGGAATTGAAACCTACCCATTGACAAGCCCAGGTTACGGTAAGGAAGGCAGGGCCAAACTAGAGGTGTCCCGGTTGTTCCGATTCGGATTAGATCGATTCTTTTGAACACCCCTAATGACAACACATATATAATATGATTTTTAACTCGAATGGAGGGACTCTCCCTCTCTTTTCCATTCATGTAAGCCACATTGATAGAAAATTCATCTTTGTTCATCATATTTCTCCTTTGTAATCCCAATCTTAATGTAAAGCAAATGCTAATCAATCTTAATGTAAAAGCAAATGCTAAGCAATAACATAATAGTGTCAAACCACTTTAGAAACCTCATTTGTTCTCACATTGTGGATTTATTAATCCATCCATAACGAGTTAATTTTAATCACGTACATATTTTATCCTGTCATATTGTGACTGATTGGATATCACTAGTTGTTAAGAGTTTTGGTAACAACATATGCATATCTATAAATGAGTGCAACTCGCGTTAATTATTAAGATTTAAACTCTTAAGTAATTGGACATGAGCATGAATGTTGTTTTATTAAAGATTGTCTCTAAAAATATATATTTACATATATTTTTTCATATTTAATAATAATTTGGGGGGGGAAAAAAAATTGAAAAAAAAAATAGCAAAAAGCATATGGTCAGCACAGGTGAGGGTGACATGACAGCTAGAGACAAATTTAAAAAATAAAATAAAATATTCCTGCTTGCTTTAAATGAGAGAAGAAAATCCTTTGATCTTCTGATAATTTTCCCACTTCCCACATTCATCAACTTTCATGGTCTCTTCGTGTTCCTGTGAATCTCTGATGTGATGGCTATGGCTGCTAAAGGAGAAGAGAAATGGGTGAAACTATTACTCATCAACCCCATCAACTTCTTCTAGTAAAGGGTGAAGGAGATTTCTCCTTTTCTTTGTCTTTAGCCCTTTCCTTTGGCTCTGCTACAAACATCTGCGCCTCTTCTCTTGAGATTCCATTACGGTATACCAATACAACACATTACATTGTCTCACATATTCATCTGTCTTCTGCAGTCAATTAGAATTAAAATTACTCTTTTTGCATGAAAAAGAAAAAAAAAAAAAAACTGATCTTTTAACTTTGATCTTATTATCATCAGATTGTAATGAACTAACGGTTTAATACTTACATTTTAAGTTTTAAGGTTGATTACTGTATCATTGTTCGGAAAAGATGTGTATTGGAAATTTGATGGACAGTTGGACACTCCTCAAGGCAACTCTGAGTATTCATTTCTCTAGAAAATTTTATACACTCTCTATTGTGGACTAAAGAAACTTTTGGATGTTCAATTTGGCACAAAATTGACAAAGAAGAACCAAATAAACGATTATAGAATCATTTTAATGTTCTCTTGGGATTGACTTGCGAGTGCTTGTTGTACAAGTAATG
>CM047739.1:5568876-5650269 GCA_026225825.1 Pistacia integerrima | reverse complement strand
GGGTAAACAAGTTGGCAAAAAATAAGCCCTATGGGCTCCCAAGGACCGGGCGAATACCAAGGGTGCCCCTCCCCTAGTGGTATCGGGCAAATAAAGTACTGCGAGAGCAGACCCCGCAGGGACCCCGACTTGTCCCCATGCCACGATGCAAGCAAACCCAAGCAAAAAATGCCGGGCATGGTGGTCCCGATTACCACCAAGCCAGAGCAATCCCGATCGCTATGCGAGGTTATCACACCTCGCGGGCGGTTCAGACACCGCGAGGGTCTGAAAGTGCCCCTCACAACTCCGCCGCCTTCACATGCTCAGTCAACATAACAGTCAAGCGCGGCCGGAAATGCCGGCCGAGGCGAGGAGGAATCCGATCTCCGACCGTCCCCGAACCGCAACCGAGAAGAGGGCTCAGACGGGTGAAAACAACCCCCAACCTGGCTCCATTGCCGCAAATTGAGGAGTTCAGCATAGCTCGACAAAAGTTAAGGGAACAAGAAAACGAATGCGCAGTCGCCTCTACATCCCCGCTTCTCCCTAAGTTGCTAGCCGCCCCACTCCCACCAGGTTTCGAATGCCGACATGCGGCGCGTCGACGGAAATTATGATCCGCAGATCATTTGTATGAGTTCAACGACTGGATGGAGCCCACCGTGCTTCTGACCTTGCGAAATGCCGATGTTTGGCCGTGACGCCACTTCCCACGCCAAGCGGTGGTTAAGGTCGCCCCACCCAGATCGATCGCCGTGGCCTCGATGAGCACGACGCTTCTTGTGGCATTTCCAAGCCAACCGAAATTTTCAATGCCTTTGAGCTACCTCAAAGAACATAAGGCAAGAAAGAGACGAATCCCTCGCAGCCTTACGCTGATCGCCTTCCAGTGGAACTCAACAAGGTGGCTCATGCCCTCTTAAGAGTCCATCCGAACTTTATAATAAGCCTGAGTTCGCCCGCAAACCGACTCCAGGGAAGGAAGGAGCAGAGTGCAGGACGATATTTCCCTCACCAGATTCTACAACCTGGCTAAAAAATATCTCCGAATAGAGAATTCATTGGCGGCACTTCGCCGCCGCGATCACGGCACCTCCAAAGAGGTGTCGCCTGGGAGATAATAAAGTAGCCGATCGCAAGGGAGACAATGACGATCAACGAAAAGGGGAAAAACCCCGCTACGCAGCGTAAAAGTCCTATGCTCCTGTTCCCCGTCACGACCGTGACAGGGTTCAATATACTCCGCTGAATGTGTCCATATCCGCAATCCTCGACAAATCCGAGGAAGCCAACCTGCTCGGTGAGCCAGAACCCATGAAAACTCCCGCAACGGCCTGAACAAGAAGAAATACTCGATATCATCTGATAACGGGCATCACACTGATGAAAGTGCCGAGCTCAAAGCAGCTATCAAGAGCTTATCAAGAAGGGGCGGCACTTCAAGGAGTACATTGACGACTTCCCCAAAAGAAAACCAAGGGGGAGCTAAAAAACAAGCGCCGTGGATCGCAATGGTACAAAGAAGGCAGAACCTCGATGAGGTCCGCACTCGCTAGGAACACGCGGGGCGCAGATGTATATGCCGAGAAGCCGCATCATGACCCGGGACTTGTCATGAGCACATCGCAACGACCTCAAAGCCAGAAGGAAGAACCAATCACCTTCATGTAAGAGGAGGCACGGGCTTTGCACCATCCGCACGAGGACGCCTGCAATCACCCCCGATTGATGTCATAATGTCTCATAGATGCTGGAGGACAACCCGGGAGCGCCGTGGAACATTCTGCTCAAGTCTCTGCCAATAGAATGAACCCTCCGCCGAGGCCGACCAAGCCTCGCCGATGCCTCTATACGGTTTTGCTGGGATCACCTAATCCCTGGGAACGATCCAACCCCTCCCTACGCCCTCCCGCGATCACGACGAGGTGACTGAGTTACAGAGTTCCCGGTCGCAGATCCGCCACCCTGCCTCCTTAATGGAATCCTGTGGCACTCTACCGAGAACCTTCAAGGTAGTTACTTCCATCTATCATCTCAAGATGAAGTTCCCCACCCCTGCCTGGGATCGGGGAGGTAAGCGGGTCGCAAAGTGCATCACGCGAATGCTACATAAAAGCGGTCCAAATGGCCGACAAAGTAAGGTGGGCATTTCGCAGCGCTTCCCCCGTCAAAGTTATGACGATCACCAGATCGAGCCACAAACAAACCACCCAAAGAGAGGATAATATAGATCCACGAATTCCTGAGGAAACTCCCCGAGGGCCCTTCCCTGCTTGAGGATCTGTCTAGGGGTATCCCGTGAGATCCGGGGCCGGAGCCGAGCCGAATGCTAAAGATCGGAGACCGTTTCAATCCCTCCCCACCGCTGATCCGGGTGAACTTTCAAGGAGAACATTGATGTGGTTCGGCCGGTCGCATGCCGACATGGTCGGATCACCCGAACGTATTTGTCATTCCCTCGAATGTCAGCATGCTTTGCCAAGACGCCAAAAGAGAAGGGCGATGGATCCGTAGAGCACGCGCTAAAAATCGAAGGCTGGGAAAAACCTTCTCCGAAATGGATCTGTCGTCAGGGAGGCCCCTCTCTCCCGACTGGGGTCGCCAACCCGATCCTCCCGATAAAAGAAGCCAAATGGCAAGTGGCGAACTCCCGCATAGATTCTGCCGATCAACAAAGCTTGCGCGAAGACAGCTCCCCCGCCTAAGAATTGATCGCCTCGCTTGATGCCACCTCAGGAACGAGCCGTTGGTCTTCATGGACGCATACCTGGGTACAATCAAATCCCGCGTATAAGCCGGGATGAGGAGCATACGACCTTTATTACAGATCGGGGCTATAACTGGCTACAAAGTAATGCCCTTCTGCCTCAAAAAACGCGGGTGCGACTATCGTAGGTTGGTCAATCCGGAATGTTCTCCGACCGCATCGGGAGGACAATGGAGGTCTATGCGGACGATATGGCCAAGTTAAGTCCCGCCCCAGTCGCCTAACACATTAAGCATCTCGCCGAGATGTTTGATATACTCCGACTTCTACGTAATGAAGTCAATCCCTCAAATGTTCGCTCGGGTATCGCCTGGGAAAATTCCCGGGTATATGGTCAACCAAATGGGCATAGAAGTAAACCCCCTCAAAAGATTCGTGCTCGGGCCGAGCATGAAGAGTCCCGACCAAAGAAAAAGCAAAGTCATGAGTCCGAACGGGCGAGAAGCACTCGCCGCTCATATCAAGGCTAACAGCACTGCTTACCATTCTTTAATGTTCTCAAGGCAAATAAGAAATTGAAAGTGGACTTCCTAATGCGTGGAGGCATTCCGTAGTATAAAAGAGATCCGGGGAAGCCACCTCTTCTCTCCAAACCTCTTCCACAGAAATCCCGCTCATCTACCCGTCCGTGTCTCGGGCCAAGGGTCACAGCGCCTTTAATAAGGGAAGAGGAAAAAGCTCAAAGGCCGGCTGTATTATGCGAGTAAACGTCTCATCTGGACGCCGAGACGCGGTATCCTAAATGGAGCCGACTAGCTTTTGCCCCTACTAGTCGCGGCCCTGTAAAGTTACGACCTTACTTCCATGCCCACACGATCAATGTAATGACAAGTTACCCCCTCAGTGTGTCCTCCGTAAGCCGAGGCCCTGTGGTTGAAGCCGCGTCAAATGGGCCGTGAGTCCGAGCCAGGGCCTCGACCTCCCAAAGTATGTGCCTGTGTCGACCATCTGGGCAAGGTGGGCCTGTTGGGCAGGACTTCATCTCGGAAGTTCTCCTATCTCCCGAGCGAATGCCTAAAGAAATTCAAATGGGCCTTCCGGCAAGAAACTATTCAAGACCTATCGACCCTGAACCTCTATGTCGACGGTCATCAAACAGAAAAGAAAGCGAGTTGGGTCTTCCTTCCCCAAAGCCCCGAGGGGCTCCCCGGCTGGCCTCGAGTTCATGGAATTCTCCGATTCGGCTTTAAGGCGACTCAACAATGAGTCCGAATACGGCACCGCCGCCGGGTCGCTGCGACTCGCAAAGAAATGGGTGCAACCGCGATCAAGCATTTACAAGCGACTCCATGCTGGTCGCAACCAAATTCCCTGGAGAGTACTGTGCCAAAGTTAATTGGAAACATGGTCCGCTACTTGGAAAAAGCTAATGGCCTCTTTTGGGGGCGGGCTTCCCAGACACTTTAAAATCGCCGATCCCCTGGGGGTGGGAGAGCAACCTTATAGCGGACGCCTTGGCGAAGATAGCTTCATCATTAGATTCCGAGGCCCCCTGATAGCATTCCTGCTGCTTTGTCGACGCCCTCCGGTCCCATCACCTCTACCGAATGTGCCATGGAACGGAGGTTCACCGATTCCTGGATGACCCCATTATACAATACCAGAGGGACGGGACCTTGCCTAACGACAAGGTGAAGACGAGGATTCTACAGTAAGGTCTCCGCCGCTTCACACTCATCGGGGGACCTGCCTATACAGAGAGGATTCAAGTGCCCTCTCCTCCGACGTGTAACCATTGAAGTTGCGCATCACATCACGCGGAAATTCCCATGAACGGCGGATTCTGTGGCAACCACACCGCAGCTCGATCTCGCGAACAAGATTGTTCGTCAGTGATATTATTGGCCCCAAACCCAAGAAGATGCGCACAACCTCGCCAAGAAGTGCGACAAATGCCGGGCTGTTCCGCGAACATCCCGCGAGCACCCTCTCACGAGCCGGGGAAGCCATTATGTCGAGCCCCCGGCCATTTTCCATGTGGGATCGACCCTTTATCGCCCCTTCCCCATGCCGTAAAAGGGAGGGGTGGCAAGTCGTCGGTCGCTGTGATTACTTACAAAATGGGTCGGGTTGAGCCACCGCCGCGATCACGCCACCTGTGAAGTTAAAAAGATTTCGCCTTTAAAAACATAGCGCCGCCACGATTCCCCTCACACCCTTATCTCGTATAATGGAAAGCAATTCGATAACGAGGAGTTCAGCAGTTCACGACGAAAGTGGGCATCCACAAAAATTCGCCTCGCCGCAAAGTGCCGCAAGCAAATGGCCAAGTTGAAGGGGGTAACCTAACAAGACCATCAAGCACACTCAAGGCCAAGCCTTTACGGGCAGCTGGAAATCGGGTCCGACGACCTCCCTAACGGGGGATGGGGCGGCGTACAGGACAACCCCCTCCAAGGACCTCCACCTCGAAACCCCGTTTTCCATTAGCCTATGGCGGAAGCCATGATCCCCTCCCCGCCGAGGTCCTGGGACCGCCTTCTTCTGTGAGGGACTCCGTACAACGAGGACGGACAACGGGAAGCACTTTTGAGAGCAAGTTTGGATCTAATTGAAGAACGCCGCAAAGAAGGCCGCTAGGATAAGCAAACCTACCAAACGCGAGCAAAAAGGTTCTTTGACTCAAGGTCGCGAAGAGATTCTTCCGTGTCCTCGAGACCGTGCTAAAGGAAGTTCTCCCTTTTTCGGGGGCCGCAGAAAGTCGAAAGCGGGCTACTGTGGCCTAACTGGGCCTTGGTCCATACCTGGACGACAAAGTGATCGTGACCGGGAGCTACCATCTCAAGAGAATGAATGGCTCCAAGGTACCCCGAGCTTGGAACGCCGAGCACCTTCTGCCATACTATCGTAATCCCAAACTCAAATTTCGCTTTTTGATAATTTCTTTTTCAAGCGTTACTTTGTTCACTTGAAATAAACTTGAATGTGTTCGTCTCGCATGTCAAAAATTTATATGTAATCACTGTGAACCACAATTGTAAATAGTGCATATTTATAAAAAGTAAATTTCCATTGCAAAGAAAGTCATATACAAAAAGTTTTAAGACTCTGGGTACAAAGTGGAACGACTCTAAACACTAAGGCCTTCCGGGTCGGAGCGGTTCCTTGAGCTAACCACCACTCCCGGGCCCTCGGGTCCCCCCGGCCTCGGGTTCCCCGGGTGGTCGCGACGGCCTGGTCTTCCTCGGCCATCATCCTCAAGGTCGTCTCCGCCTGAGCTCCCGGAGGTCCTGAGAAGTCCAAATCGTGATTCTTTTTCACGGAAGGACGAGACGGTGGATTCCCCAATCGCCCTCCGCCCAGGCCTTCTCCTTCATCCCTCAGATCGATTCCCCGCATTTCCATTGCCAATGCAAAGTTGACCCTCTCCCGACTCTCCCTCAAGTTCGGCCTCAAGGACTAACCTTCTTTTGTTCAAGGTTGGCCCCCATTAGCTTCTTCTACGCGAGCCCGCTCGAAAGTCGCCCAGCTTCGGGTCCTTTTCACCGACCTCCTTGGGCGAGACGGCGGTTGTCCTTGAAGCTCTTTAACCCTTCCTCCGCACGCCGCTCGAGCTCAGCCCTCTCGGAAGTCCACCGATCGCAACGCGGCATCCTTCCTCGTGCGATACATGTCCGCCGCTTCAAACGCTTGTCTGCCTTTCACCTGGGACGGACGCCAAGTTCTCGCTCGCCTTCGCGACTCCTCTTCCGTGTCGCTTGTTCCCTCAAGGCCCCCAAACGCTGCCTTCTCCATGGACATCCTCATCGCAAGGGGGCCCCTTCCCGCGAGCGCAGATCCGGGTTTAGAAACAAGTCGAATTAAAAATTTCAAAGTACGCAAATTTACCCTCGCCTGGGACAATGAAACGACGAGCCTAACAGTCGTTCCAGTCGTATTCCGGGCAAATTCATTGTATGACCTCGATAGCTCCGCAATCGAAAGGTGCCATAAACGATCGGCCGTCGTAGATACTCTGGGCAGACTCCCCAACGAATTTCTAGAACAAAGGCCCAGTTGCACCTCGCCTCGCCCACGGGCCTACCCGACCTCCCCGGACCCCCTCCCCGACGACCCCAAGAGGCTCTTCTTCCGATTCCGGTCCCTCCGACTGCCGGGGCTGAATTTGCTTCCTCTTCTTTGACTTCCCGGGTCGAGCCTTCCGCTGGGGCGAGTAAGGTGCCTCGAGCGGCCTGCCCCTCCCCGACCTGGGCCGCCCTTTCCCGCGCAGCAGGCAGGCCGGGAAGCCGGAATCGTTCGACGGGACCACCGTAGCCGGACAAAGACGAGCAAAGACTCCTCTCGATCCTCGATCGAGGAAAGACAAATGGTGCTCAGACGGACCTCCGACTTTCCGGGGGCATCGCCTCGCATTCGAGGTCGTTAGTAAACGAAATCATTCAACCGACCAAGAAGAAACCAATAACTTACCTTCGCTCGGTTCTAAGGGAGGTTCCTGTCGGGGGCCGAAAACCGCATTCCGTAGGTTCGCGGTTGTCACAAGTTTCCGCTCGCGTACTATCCTCGCGTTAATACTCCGGAAGGATACGAGCCTATCCCGGCCGGCCGAAAGCGGCGATCGATGGGTAGTTCTCGTAATCGCAAGGCAAATCGTCAGTATTATGGATCAAGCCGGCAGAGTAATAAAGTACTCAATTGAGAATACCTACTTGATCTTGAAAACGGCAAAGCTTTGGGTCAGTTGTACAAGAAAAAGAAGAACTGACTGCAGGCTCCCGTACATGTCAGGTAGCCGTGGTATCCCCTCATGCAATGGTAGGTCGCCGAGATAGGGGTAGTACGAGTCTTTGTCCCTACTCTTCGAGGCAAGAGGGCGACTCCCGAAGCTCTACCGCCGTTGGCTCTCCCAAGCCGTCTGCCAAAGACGCGATGTACCATCGCAACAAGATGACATACGCGCTTGGCGTTAGTTGCATCCCGGTGCGATCCCGAAATGATCCAGACCTGACTCGATGAAAGGATGGCCAAGGGAATCCTCCCCTCCACCCTCAAAGATCTCCTCTGAGATCGTGGCGAGGCCTATTGTCCCGGGCGCCGCGACGACACCCTGGGTATGGTCGAGAACACCTCGCACGGGATATCGCATCGCGTCCTTTATTCTATCAAACTTCCTAAGTAAGAACCGAGTAAACATCGTGGGCCGAGTCCTCCTGGACTTCCCGCCGAGGACGAGCCGGCTCCCTTCCCTGGGTCCGGGATGTCGATTGGCCTTCCATTCCAGGGCCCCTGCAACATCGATGTACGGCCATTGCCAGAGCCTCGTGTCTGGGGCCCCAGTAGCGACAGACGCCTAAAATCTACAACGCCACTCGAGCCGCCATCCACGGCTCTTGGTCAGGGTGGGGCGTGGCCGCGTCCTCCATGAAACGCCGAGAGACCCAACGCCACCTGCTCAACCAAAAAAAAAGAAGAGAAAAAATAATATATACGTAAAAGGAAAAAAGGAAAACCTTACTCTCTCGAGACGTGAAGCCGGGTGCCGAATTGCTTCGATCGCCTCAAAAATGTCGATCGGAAAAAAGTTGTCCCCTCCCCGTGTGCAAAGCCTTTTCTACCTGAAGCGTAAAGAAATTTCTGTGGCTTCATCGAAGAAGAAGTTTTATATGGGTTGCGAATCGATGGCTACTACCCCTTCCGAATCGAAACGCATGCCTCACCCCCTTTCCTCTCTCCGCATTAAATGCGCCCCACGCCGCATTAAATGACGTGATAATGGTCATCGCACCCGTTACGCCGCGCCACTAAGCCGCTAAACGACGCTACCAAAGACGCCCCAAAGCATTTAATGTGTCTGATAAAAGCTCTCACGCGCGCAGATCGTCTGACAGCATAAAACCAAGTTCATTGAATTCGAGAGAGCGCCCATCAGTCCCGTCCAAAGTCGCTAAAGTGAATATATCGCCGCCTCGCGCAGTATCGCAAAAATCGTGCTCGGGCCTGGGCCTCGCATCGAGCTCATCCCATCCTGTGCTGTGGGCAGTAAAAACTCGATAACTTAGTTTCCAAGGTCCGACCTTCGAACCTTGAAAACTAGGGGGCTTCTGTTATGACCAAGGAAATAAAGGGCTGACGTGGGAGTCACGTGAAGCGGCGACTCGCCTCGCCGTAATCAAAGACGCACACGCGATCCGCCAAGAGACGTGAGCCCTACACGCTGCCATTCTCCCCGCAATAAGTCGCGGCGCTGTCCACCGGGAAAAAGGGTGGGAAATGTGACATAAAGCCGTATATATATCGACAATCACACCAAACCTTACTGGATTTAGTGATGATTATACGCCTCACCAAGATAAAATAGGGAAGACCTCTTCTGATTAGGGGATTCGCCATTTTTTACAAAAAAGCAATAGAAATCACTTTCTCTCTTCTAAACTTCTTTGACTTTTTTCGTGCTGTGCGTACATCACGCGAACCGACACCCACTAATATTAATGCAAATCAAGGACGTAGGACTTGCTATCTTAGCGTCTGAACCACTTAAAAACTCCCTCTATAGTTATTTTATTTTTCATACACTCTATTGTCACGTCCATCGAACAACCAATCCGCATTATACACGCAAAAATTCGTTGGTGTAAAATTCAGCATCAACACTTTGCAACGCCACTGCACTTGTCTTCTTCCAAATACCACCTTCGCATCTCCACCTCTACCAAAAATTTTCAATTTTCTACATGAACTTGAGGCTAATCTTGTTCAAACATAAAACCCTCACATAAAAGAATAAAAGAAAAAATGCAGCAGTCTACGGCGGAGACCATGACAACTTCTACGAGGTCCAGACAGACCATGGTTGCATTGCTCGACCTCGATCTGGTCAGATCGAGACCAAACGGCGCCGCCCAGGTCGCGATTAGCCAGATCGCATCCCAATCGGCACGCCCAGATCACGATGTTACCGGTAATGACCCATTATTTTTCACGATCTCTAGGTTCTGTTTTTTCCAAGTCAATCTCATTACCTTCTCAACCACAAACTTCACATTGACTCCATTGTTATTGCTATTTTTTGTTATTTTATTTGTGGGTATGAGAAATATCGTGATGATGGTGGTTTTGCTTTGAATTTGTGGTAGATGAAGAGGAGGTGTTTTGGCGTAGGATGAAGGAGGTGATGATGGTGGTTTTGCGCTTGAATTTGTGGTAGTAGATGAAGGAGGTGTTTTTCGCTGGGGAGGGGAGATGGGTGTTGTATGGAATTGGTGATTTTTGCATTTTAGGGATTGATTCTTGCGTTTTAGATTAGAGATTTAGGGCAATATCGTGTTTTCCTAATTTAACAATGGGGCAGATTTATCATTTTCACAAATATTTAGTAATAAAAATTACATTTTAATCCCCCATAGTTTCTAAAACAACCCCATAGTTTCTAAAACAACCCTTTGTATGCGAGCCAGCTTCAACTTGCGAGCCTACAAAGCCGAGTCGAATACTGATTAAACTCGACTCGATTATTATCACGAGCTAAGCTGGCTTGCGATCGGCTTTGCTCGTTTGACAACCCTTCTATTTCTAGAGGTGACGTTGAGTCGTGCCGTGCCGTGCCTAAAAACTCAAGGTTCCATCGCGCCGCCAAGGCCCGGCCCGCACAGCTCAGTCCTCCCATCGTGCCATGTCGGCCCATGAAATTTAAAGGCCCAACGACACCCGACTGCGTTATATATCATGTTGTTCCTTCTGGTCGTGCCTACGGGTTCCCCTTACCCTTTTACGTGCTTTATAAAAATATTTACTTTTAATATTTATAAATTATGGTAATTTTGATTTATTATTAATAATAATTATTAAAATATTTTATATGTTATATTTAGTTACATTTTGTATTTATATTAATTAAAAATATATAATCATTATGAAATATAATAAAATAATGAGACATTGAAATATTAATTGAATTTCAACACTTTTTATTACTTATAATTATAAATTACAAATACAAACTTAGAAATTAGGATTAAGAATTAATATACATCTTCATTTTCATTAATTTCTAAATTCTTAAAATCTTCAAATATATCTTCAACAACACGATTTTGAAGTTTGAAATTTGTTGTCACCCAATCTTTCATACACATAATGGCTTCAACAACACTTAGATGTAAACTTGATCTTCTCTCATCCAATACACGCTTGCTTGCACTAAAAGCTGATTCTAATACTACAGTGAAAACTGGAGGAGTTAGTAAATCACGTACAATAATGGAAAGTATAGGATGAGTCTTTGATGTGAATTCCACCATCGAAGAACATCAAATTGATCACTTTGAATCATAATTTCAGCCAAATGATCCAAGCTAAAATAATTTGTACTTTCATCATATGAAGAGTTTGCACCTACTGATTGTTTACCTTTAGTGATGATAGACCAAATACGCTCTTTTTTACCTCTGGAGGAACTTGACATTGATGATATTGGTGGTTGTACACTTGTCATGTTTCCATGTCTGACTTCATAATGTGAATACATTTGAAGTAATAAAGTTTTAACATCTTCTACTGAAATTTTTAATGGGGTCTCTAGATTTGCTGAAATTTCTTGTATCGTATTATTTACTCCTAATAATTTTATCCTATGATCCATTATAGTAGCAAAAGCAAACAATATAGGCATTTTTTCCCAATATTTTCTAAATTTTATTTCCTTTATTTTTTTGCAGTATTTCCAAAAACTGCATATATCTAGTATATGATATAAGACTAAACAAGTTGTAGGATAATAAATACCAGAACATTATTCAATAGCTTCATTTAAAGGTTCTAAAATATTCATTAAGGAAAAACCAAGTTTCCAATGATTTCTAGTCAATAAATGATCATATTGTTTTGTATTAAAAAATTGTGTAATAGCATTTTCATTTGATTCACAAGATTTTAACATTAAATATGTGGAGTTCTAACTCCTAACATCAATTTTCAATTTTCTCTTTTGTAACTCTCCTAAAAAGTAAGCTTCTTAAAGTATTTATAGGAACTCTCCTAAAAGTAGGTTGTACACTATTTTGTATTGTAAATTCTAAAAATATCATCTCTTAAAGTAATTATAGGAACTCTCCTAAAAATAGGTTGTACACTATTTTGCATATACCATTCTAAAATTGGATCATCACCATATGAAAAAAGGTTGACCGTTACTTTACAACGTACTTTGACCATATAGTCTCTCATGTTTTATTGACTATTTGTGAAGCTAGAAATCTCACTCATTACACTATTTGATTGACTACTAGTTGAATCACATACCGATGCAACAGATGCCCTTGTAAATGAAATTTGTTGTTGCCCTTTTAAATGTTGTGGCCTTTTTTTGCAATGCTCGCTTATATGCCTCCGGAGATGCCCAACAACCCGTACTCAAATTGGTCAAATTAAAACCACAATATTTGCACACTCCACGTCACACGATTTCACCACGAATTGTTTCTTGTGTTTGAGTAAAATGCTCACAAACCATTGATTTTTGCTTTCTTCTCTTTTATGGGGGTGGTTGTGATAGATTTTGTGATGGTGACTCATTAGCAAAATGATTAAATTCATTTGAATTTGGATCCATTTTGAAATTTGACTAAAAATTAAAATAAATTTGATGAAAAAAATAATTTAGAATTTGAGAGAGATTGTGAGAGCTTGACAGTTGAGAGAGAAAGGAGAATGAAGATTGGAATTAAGTGCGAAAAAATTAGAGAAATAATTGAGTATTTATAGGAAAAAAATAAAAAAAATATATGAAATAACCGCTACCCCCTGCATAGTCGGGTAACAGCTATTTTAAAATAGTCGTTACCCTCTTGCACAGGAGAGTAACGACTATTTTAAAAAATAGCTATTAATTTTATTATTTTATTATTTTGTTTTTCGTGCCATGCCGTGCTGGCCCACGGGTTTTTTTAAGGCCCACAGCACGACCCACATATTTTCATGTCATGTCGTGCCATGCTTTTTTTCGTGCCGTCACCGCCGGCTCTATATTTCCAATGAAAATCATAAATTATTATAAATAAGTATATGTTTTATAGTAATTAATAATTTTGATCCCATTAAAATTATTCATATTTTATTGACCCACTAAGATATTTCTATGTTTTATTGACTCCGCTAAGATATTTTATAGTAATTATTTTTTTAGATTACATTTTTTTTTTTTTTTTTTTATGATTATTACTTCAGCATATATTTTATTGTAAATATATCAATTTATATATTTTGACCCCACTAACTTGAAATCCCTTAACTACACCCCTCCCCAAAAAGGTTAGATGTAATTCTAGTCTTCTCAATAAAGTAAACACAATTAAAGTGAATGACATACAATGGCGTAAAACTTGAAAACAAATTTACATTAATGAGGTATAATAAATAAACATAAACTTGTAAAATCACCACGTTAAGTCTGCAAACCTATAACTTATAAAAAAAGGGTGGTACCTACACTACAACTCATCCTACAAAGTTTCTCTCACAACCCTCCCGATAGCACCTCCACAATTGGTTAACTCAAAAATGGATCCCGTCGCCCATTTACAAGTTGACCAATTGCAGAAATATAATTCGGGAGTTGTCACGTTCCCCTGTGTGAGAGAAACTTTATAAGATTAGGTTGTAAGTCAATCTTTATCCTAAGTTATATCATGCTTTTGTACAACGATGAATAATAACTAGATTGTGCTTCCACTTTTTCGACTAAAATTAATTATCTTTTACATACTTATTTAACAATTTGGAAGTACAATATTATAATGATTAACAATAATGTTATATATCATAGATTAGTTTATACTATAGTATAAAATCATAACAATACATAAACGTGAAATTTGTGATATATATTTTTATACGGATGTGTTATCCTAAAGGCAAAGTTAGAATTGTTTTTTAACTAAAGAGTAATACTATCGTCCGATAAACACTCAATCCAACTTTCTCTCACAAACATGACGTATCGCTTTGCAATTGGTCACCATGACGGGTCTTACCTATTCAAGAATGGATCATACCTAACAAAAAATGAGCCAACCAATTGCGAGCTGTCACGTCGCATTTGTGAGAGAAGTTTATAAGAAGTGTTTGTTAGTCTATCTTTATTCTTTGGCTAAATCAAATTCATCCAAATCAATTATAAGTATAATAGGCGTCACGAGCTGAGTGTTTCACATCCAAAAAGACTTGTTCATCTTACTCTCAAGTGGACCCACTATCACACATGGATACTCTTCTACGTGGACGCTTGGCGAGACACCTAAAGATGGATCGGGCATGCTTTGATACCAGAGTCACGGCCTAAGAGTTTTACATCCAAAAGGCTAACCCATTAGGTGGTGAGACTCCCCTCTTTTAAGCCCAATATCTCCTCAATGCGCTTCCAATATGGTATCCATGACAGAGGGCACGGTATTAAACAAATTGCATAGCTTAGCATAACTTTACATCATATTATATAATGTTATGTTGAATGTTGTATGATGTTTGATAGAACATTATGTTGTATTATTTTTATACTATGCTATATTTAGTGTATGAATTATATTGCATAATATTATTTTTTTTAACAAAAATTCATTTATTAAAAACTAATATATTTTTCAAGTATTATTTAACTAACAAATTAAAGAAAAAAGTAAAAAGTTGAAAATTAGTAGTCAATATAAGTTAATTTGAAGTCAAAACACCAATCAAATGTTAGTCAAACACTGGTAAATGAAAGTCAAACACTGGCCAACCCTAGTCAAACGATGGTTAACTGTAGACGGTAAAATCTACTATCAAATCGGGGAGACTGATCTTGTGCGATATGAGCCACTGAAAACCTGGTAGATCTGCACAAAGAACACAAAAAGGGGAACGTGAAGGCTAGATAAACACTGGTGTGGTGTCTACCATAGACACTCCGACGCTCAAGTCAGCGAGGTTGAGGGAAACTATTTAGTGAGGGCTTAAAGGAATATACCATAAAATATGACAGTCCTTGGAAGCAAGATCTATAACGCCCAACATGAGGTACATGATTTAATTTATGTTTTTATAGCCCTTAGTTAATTTTTGTTAAAGTGATTTTAAGAGAATATGAAGAAAATGCCTTAAACTTGCATTAAGGGTAAAATGGTATTTTCACTCAAAATTAGTTGAAAAAGTGGGGAGTGAAAAGAGATAGAATTTCATAGAGAATGCATTAAAAATGAGGGCATTATGGTAATTGACAAAGGGACATAGATGAAATTTTCAAGAAATAGTAAGGGCAAAATGGGAAAGTGTGTTTAGAAACTAAAGTGTTAAGGGTTTTAAACCCTTATTTTCTTCATTCCACCGCCACTCCTCCTCCCATTTTCTCAAATTTTCATTCAATCCTCCAAGGATTTTGAGGGCTTTTAAGTGGTTTTTCATAGGGTTTTGATTTTAGGCTTCAAAAGGTAAGAATTTTTGCTCTTTATCTATGATTTATTTGTGTAAAAGTTGAGTTCTTATGAAGTTTATGCTTAGGGTTAGAAGAAGTTTTGAATCCAACAAGAGTAGAGAGCTTAGGAGAAACTACTCAAGCATAAGGTAAGTAAATTCCACTCAAAATCCAACTCAAGTTAAAGTTTAAGAAATTCAAGTGAGTAGAGATTTCTTTTGAGCATACATATGTTATGATTATTGAGAAATTGAGATGAAATTGATGATTAACTGTGATTGTTGTTGGATATACTTGAATATGAGAAGTGTATGTGATGGTTTGATGATGGGTTGAAATTGGAAGAATTGGAGAAACTTTTGGGGAGTGTTTTGCCGTAGATATGGTGATGTTATAAGAGAGTTTTTCTCTCAATTTGGATGGTTTAAGAAACAAATAGAATGATAATTACATTAGGGTTTGTTTATGCACAAGTATTGTTTGATGAAATGCCTAAGAGAAGTATGAGTTGAGTAAAAGAAACCTTAATTTTTATGCAACATTGCATATGCATTTCATAAGTGCATTTAAGTAAGAAATTTTAAGCATGAGCCATCCATATGCATATAATTGTGTATGTGTAGAAACTTAAGAAAGAATAAAGAATAAAGAATAAAGAAAGAAAGAATAAAACATTCTAAGAATAAAGAGAAAGAAAGAATAAGCATTAAAGAATTAAAGAAAGAAACAAGGTTAAAGAAGAGAAAAAGAATAGGTTGGTGTGACGGGAACCGTGAGTGTTAAGAAGAAATTCCCACATACACGTCACCTTAATTGAGTGGCATAAGAAGAAGAAGAATTGTACGACCTGTAAGAGTGTATGTGGATGAGGCTTGTACCAAGAAGAATTCTTACATGCACGTCACCTTAATTGAGTGGCCTAAGAAGAAAGAAGAATTTGTACAAACCTTCGCAAGAATGCATGTAGACGAGGACGTACTACCACCACACCCGACCAAGGGTTCCAAATCCATACATCAACCGAGTTCCTAGTTAGTAAAAAACGTAGATTATATGCCGAATTATACCTGACAATAGATAATTCGCGTGATAATACCTACGTATCCGACTTTTGTAAAACTGCGATAATTCGCGTATAGTAAGATGTACCGTATAATACAGATAATTCGCGAATTATTCTGAATTATTGAAAAAAAATATAGCTCACACCCCCAAAACGACGCTGCTTTAAGGTGGGTTTATACAAAAATTAAAAATAGAAACAGATTCGGGTTCACACTTCATCGTTCTGGGCCAACTGCTTTTCTTCAAATCTTCGTAGCTCAAAGAGCAGCTTCTTCTTCCCTGCCCTCCCTTCTTCTTCGCCTTTTCTTCCTCTCGCTTTTTCATGTTTTCAGCTTTCTTCATTCTCTTCTTCTTCTTCTTCCGTGCTTCAACTTCAAGTTCGGGACTCAAAGGTACACACTTTACACTTGTATCGCTTTGGTTCGGTTGTGAGTTCTTCATGGAGAGGAAGAGAAGTATGAAGAGTGTTTGTTTCGCTTTTGGAGAATGAGAGTTTCGTAGAGTGTGCTAAGTGTGAGTGTTTGTTTAGTGAGAAAAAAGTTTTTTTAATATATCTAAGAGAAAGAGTGGGGGAGAGAGAAAGAGAAAGAGAAACTAATCTTTAACTAAATTAGGAAAAGGAGAAAGAGAGTAAAAAATGAAATAATTGAATATTGATTATTGATTATTACTAATAGATACTGTCGTATCATTTTCATCGTATATCAAAGTTGTAAATAGTCAAATTTCAATACGTAAAAATAGGAATTTTTTTATTCCTTTTAATTAAACCCTCACTTCATACATGTTTGGTAGAATTCAAAAACTTGATAAATGAAAATAAATTATATTGACCCTTCATGACTTCATTTAAAAACTTTGGTTAATTTATATTTTATAGGAATTTTTAATTAAAAATTATATAGAGCGTCAACAAATATTTAGGGGAGGCATTTATTTCAGTGAAACGTTAAGTCATTTATTTCAATCAAACTCAAACATTACATTAAAAATATTTTAACAAATTTTTTTATAATATAAATTAATACTAATAATAAATCCAATTCTTTAAAAAAAAAAAAAAAAAAAAAAAGGAAAAATGAGAAAATTGACTTGAGAATTGAGATGAGTGACCATTTATGAGAGAGGTTCAGTTGTATCGTAGTAGGCCAGCTACCTTATTTACTGCAACAGCAAAAACGATGTTACAAACAAGTCATCCTCGTAAGTGTTTTAAAAAATTTCAATATCTTTTCTTTACATTGCTTCTCTCTTTATATTCAAGAAAGTTTTTTATGTCATTTGCAGGAATATGGGCGGATTACAAATGGGGATGATCTTCCTGTGCTCAAGAAGTATGCCATTCGAATTCTGAGTCAACCTTGTAGCGATTCATCATGTGAGAGAAATTGGAGTGCCTTTGAAGCTGCTCAAACAAAAAAAAGGAATAGGTTGTCACATGAAATGCTAGACACACTTGTGTATGTGAGGATGAACACAATGATGATGGATAAATTCTCTTCCACGATGAGTCGTGACTTGGAACCTATAGATCTTGAGAAATTGGGAGAGCTTCTAGACTATGAATATGAAGAAATTCACATGGACGAAGATGCTAATTCCACACCAACAATCGAGGGTTACGTGGATGACTTGATGGATAATGATGACACTGCTTGGTTGGATGATGCTATTTTTTGAGTTGTTATTGACTTATTGTTGTTCATGTACTTTGTGAGTTTTTGTTACAAACTGTAATTTGAATCTTTGTTGTATTATTTGTGTATTACTGTATTTTATTTGTTTGGAGCTCTTATTCGACTTTGAATTTTGATTTTGTTATGACTTATGTGTTTAATGTGACACTATAGTTGAATCTTAGCTAAATATTGTGTTTGAGTCTGGAGACTATAATTTGAATATCAGTTATATATTGTGTATTTGTGTTATTGGTTAATTAAATACTTTTGCATTTGACCTGTATTTGATGATGTTCTCTACTTTTATGTTCTTGTAAATATAGTCAAATTGAATACTTTTGTATTTGAAATGTTATGTTGATTTTAACCAGGTAGTCCATAAAAGTATTAAAACTAAGATTGATATTGCCATATTTTTCAAAACGTATTATTGACAATACACCGTATTAAACCCGTATATACCCGTACCGTATTTTTCCCGTATCTGAATTTTATGGCCGAATTTTTATAAACGTATTTTTCACACCATTTACCGTATTATACCCGTATAATTCCCGTACCGTTTTTTTGCCGTACCCGTATTAACTAACTAGGACCGAGTTCGATTGGCAAAGAGTAAGAAAAGAAAGAATGAGAAAGAATAAGAATAAGAAAGAATGAGAAAGAGTAAGAAAAGAAAGAATAAGAAAGAATGAGAAGGCTTGAACAAGCCAAGAAAAGAAAAGAAAAGAAGTAGAACAAGAAATGGAAAGAATAAATAAAATGCATTTTTATGCATTATTGCACATGCATTTCATTTATGCATATTCCCATGAATTTTATTATGGTTAGAAAGAATAGAAGAGTAGTAAGAAGATAAAAAAAGAATAGAAAAGAAAAGAAGTCATTACAAGAACTTAAGAACAAATAGGTATTGCGGTGATTTTTTGAATCCATAATAACGGAATTTGCCCCTATTTATATAGTGAACCCCAAAGGTTCCCATTCTAGCAGGACTTCAAATCTTACTAGGTGAAGGAGTCGTTCTTAGGAATGGGATAGATCTCCTTCCTTATTGGGTTAGACATCGATCTCCTCGCTTATTGGGTTAAGCTTAACATTGATGATTGTAATCCAGGATCCTAATAGAAATGGAAACAGAATAGGATCTGCTTCCTATTTTGGATTACTATAGGCTGGTGGGCTTGACCCAACTTAGCTTGGCTTCTAGGATAGCCTAACTCATAGAGAAGGCAGTTCGCAAGATAGATTTAGGTGTAGACCCAACCTAATTGGGGCCATGGCCTCGGGTCATTAGTATATCTTGTATGTTGGGCTTCTTTAGGCCCAACACGATTTTTGGCCCATACAGTTTGTCCCACACTCTTCAAGTTAAAGGGTACTTAACTTTAGAGAGAAGATTCAATCAATCGTATACAGGATGCAAATGAACTGATGTTCCTATGTGAAGGATTGGACTTAGAATGCTCGCCAATGTCCCTAGGACGGAGATGGCAATTCGGCTCAGCCATGGCGACAAAGTGAGCCTGCAAGATCACGCCTAAGCCGGCATATGACCCTTTACGCGGGCCGCTTAGCTCAAGAGATTATCCCCGGAAGGATTATGTCAGCCGTATCATTCCAAAAACGTAAGGGTGACTTACATGAATGCTTAAAGGTCGGGGTGTATTATACTGCCTCACCCGTCAAGCGGGGTGAATTAGCCGAGCATATGGAAAGTAAGGTACGAAACAACTTACTTAAGACGAGCTGAACGACCTCTTCAGAAATGCCAAACACGTTAGCTCGTCGTTGGTATCCCTTGGGAGGATAGTGGTGCGGTGCTGCTTGCCAACATATCATAACCGAGCCGAGGCAAGGAATATCAGGGTTATTGGAATCACTAATTAGTTGATTGACAGCGTTGTATGGTAGGTAGTACAAACTATTCTAGATGATATGAATAGGAGTTTTCGGATCCATGAACGAAACGAACCTCCGCGACCAGCCGTGCCGGTGGTCAGATGATGGTATATCGCAAATATACCCTAGCATGATCGACATACGCCTACCACGTGTTTCGCTTCCACACCGGATCCGTATGTGGCGATACGAGAGGTGGAAAAACGAAAAGTTTTTTGTGGTTCTTGAGGCCCAATCGTAATCGCCACTTGTCTCCTCAAAGCGGCCTTTGGTGGTTTTACAAACTGGTTTCGTGGGAGTTGGGTTTCATGTTGTGAGGTTTTTGTTTTGTTTTGGTTTCTGGAGAGGACAACAATTTATTTGGCCGAGCTAGGCGATGACATATATAACTTTGTTCGGTAGGGAAGGTTGAGCAGAGTCGGAGACATTTGCTTGAACCAAGTAAGATTTGGGGTGAAGTTCTCAATAGGTCAAGCCGAGCAAAGATGTCTGGGGGCGACAAATACAAGAATGTGCCTACCATGGTAATGCTTCTTGAGGATGGTGGGATGGCTCCAACTGGAGGAATTAGTGTTGCATTTCATGTCGGACATCTGCCAAGTGGTCATGGTGCAGAACCGAGTGAATATAGCTCAAGTAGCAAAAGTTCAGACAATGAATCGACTCTGGGAGTGCTGCCGACCTGGATTGCGCAGATGAGAGCGAAATTACTTTCGACCTAATAGCTGCAGTGGACGAGCAAAGTCGTCCGGGAGTTAAGATGCTTGCTGACAACCCGCCGTCTTGACTCAAACTAGTGGAGCTTAGGAAACCTGTATTTGTGCAAGATATCTCGGCTATCCTGTATTTATGGGTGCCAACTAGGAATGAGAGGGTGGATTGGTCTATGCCGGGCTACATTAGTATCTACGAGTAAATGCAAAAGGGATGTGTTTTCCCATTCCTCAGTTGGTGCGTGAAGTATTAAGTCACTATGGCATCGCTCTAAGCCAATTGATGCCGAACGTGTGGTAGCTACTCATGTCCATCGAGTGTCTATGTGCACGACTTCAGATAGAATTTAGAGCAATGGATCTGCTTTACTCATATTATCTAAAGGAGCACGATAAGGAGAGATATAGGTACCTCTTTATGCTATGGCATGCTCAAAGGCACTTGGTAATTGGGTATGACAAGAAATAGAAGGATGACTACTTCTTCATGAAGGGTGACTTGGTTTTCTGAAAGGCGGAGCCGAGGCATTCCTTTGTCATTGTTTCTTCTTTTGCAGATTTGGAATTATAATAAAGCATTGCCTGACTCCGTGTCGAGAAGAAGAGTCGAACTATCATTGCTTTATCTGAAGAAGAGCGAAATTATCGCCAAGTGTTAGACGAGGCGCATCTACGGAGGAGCCCTTTGTGGAAACACATGTCCGAGGTGTAGCAAAGTAACTTGCTTTTGCTTGGGAACTTATTGCTATATATCCTATTGGTTTGGTACAACAACCTCGTCGTCTTTGGTATATCTATATGCCATCCACTAACTACTGAGGAATTGTACCTTGCAGAAAAGAGGATGTCGAGCAAGTTCAAGGTTCCAATTGTCAAGGAGATAAAGGAGAGGCGCCAAACCAAGTCGGCGAAGAAACATAAAAGGACAGAAAGGGTGGGAAGTTCTACGACAGCAATTGATATGAGTTCGAGTCGTGTGTCTCCTTCAACTCAAAGGGTGGCATCGACTCCAACTGTGGTGGTGTCGAATGATGATAGTGTGAAGATCGTTATCTTGTCCGATGCTTCAGCCTATAACCTATTCCAACACCTCTTTTGTTAGAGTCGTGTTGGATTTCTTCCCGCTTCCCGAAGATGAACATCACTGGGGAGGATTGGTGCGACACAAAGGACCGATTGGACGATGACACGTCTATTCCAGGTATCCGAAAGTTTGCTTTGCCCCTATTTTTTTCTTGCTTTTTGACTTAGTTTAATTCGTTGCCCTTCTTTTTGGTTGTAGGCTCTTTTTGGTGGTGCCCATCTTTGGAAGCTAATCACCTCATAGGAAAAAAGGAACAAGGATCTGGAAAGGCATGTTAGAGAGTTGAGTGAATCTAACTCCGAGCTAGAAGGGAAGTTACGGCTCGGTTAGGAAAGGAATAAGGAATCGAAAAAGGTTTGTACGGATCTCGCTTGCCGATTTCAGAATGCCTGAGCCAAATGGGAGGTTGAGAAGGCTTTCTTGATTGGGAGATTGGAGACTGTCTCCATTGAGGCGCTTCTAAGACTCCGCCTGTAAGCCGACAGAGGAGTTTAAGGAAGGGAAACAAGGCGAGTGGGAGCCAGATGAAGACATTGCAGAGTACAAGGCCTTTCTTGCCGAACAGGGACTTGAGTCCGAGCCGAATAGTCGCGAAGCTGGTCTTGTTACTTACGAGACTTGAATACGAGAATCGGGCAACATATTGAAGGAGCCGGTCAAAGAGACACTCACACAAGGGACTCAAAGAAACCTGGATGGTACCTAGCCTTGAGCAATAAGACTCTGAAGTTTAGTTAGTTAAATTTTGTTTTTTGTAAGTGCTGACTGCACGTTTTAATTTTTTGTAAGTACGTGGAGCGCTGGATGGTGATGGATTCAGCCCCAAGCCCTTGGGGCATTTTTTCATTTTGTGACAGGGGCTCAGCTCCGTTTATTCCTTTTTCTGATGTTAGAAATTTTTTTCTAGGGTGAGCACGGTGTTGGGTAGAACCGAACTCACGAGTAGAATCCAATCGGAATCTAATTTAACCTCGCATCAACATGGGTAGGTTCCGATTCCATTTTATTGGAACCGACACGAGTGCTCCAGCCCTTCCCATTTTATTGAATCGACATCGCAAGCCTCGTTTATTCCTGCCTAGGCCTGGGCCTTATGTGCAGGAGGAACCTGAATTCCGAACCTCAAACCGAAACTTGAAAAGAATCCCAACAGTACCCTGGGCTTGAACCCGTTTGGAACCAATTCTTTTGGAACCCTGTTTGGAATCTGCTTTTGAACCTATTTTGGAATCTGTTTTGGAACCTGGGCTGCAATGAAATATTTGTGAATAATGGGGGGTTTCATTATTTTACATATAAAAAATTTAAAATAGTAAAAGTTAAATTTTTAGAATATCTTAATTAAATAAATATACAATTATACTTATTACATATAAACTACACCATATTAAAAACTTTAATATATTAATATTAAAGTTTTGATTAATTAAGTGTATAATTGGAATTAGGATCCAATAAAAAGTGTTTTAATGTTATTAAAAGAATTATTTTTTCATAAAATAGTATATTTGATTAAATAATAATATATTTAGTTATTTGTTTCAATTATCAAGTTCTAACATTTTATTATAAACATCAGTACAATACTTAATTAAATGATTAAAAATTTAATTAATTATAATATTACTTTAAAGATTTATAGTATGATTACTTAATTCACTATAACATTACATTATATCTCATAATTAATTATAACATTACATAATTAAATGATTACTTAATTGATTATGACATTATATTATAAACATTAGTAATTACTAATTTACTACATAAACATTAGTACAATATTTAATTAAATGATTAGAAATTTAATTAATTATAATATTACATTATAAATTTATAGTACGATTACTTAATTAATTGTAACATTACATTATAATTAAATGATTACTTAATTAATTATAACATTCTATTATAAACAAATTAATTATAATATTATATTAAAGATTTATAGTATGATTACTTTTAATTCATTATAACATTTCATTATAGTATGATTATATAATTAATTATAACATTACATAATTAGATGATTATTTAATTGATTATGATATTATATTATAAACATTAATTATAACATTACATTATAAACAAATGATTACTTAATTAAATTATAACATTATTACATTACATTATATTATAACCACTTAATTAATTATAGCATTACATAGTTAAATGATTACTTAATTAGTCATAAATTTATAACATTACATTATAAACATTAATAATTTACTACATTATTACATTACTTAATTAAATGATTAAAAATTTAATTGATTATAACATTACATTATAGATTTATAGTATGATTACTTAATCAATTATAACATTTCATTATAAACATTAGTATATTAATTAAATAATTAAAAATTTAATTAATTATAATATTAAATTATAGATTTATAGTATGATTACTTAATTCATTATAACATTACATTATAGTATGATCACATAATTAATTATAACATTACATAATTAAATGATTACTTAATTGATTATGACATTATATTATAAACATTAGTAATTTACTATATAAACATTAGCACAATACTTAATTAAATGATTATAAATTTAATTAATTATAACATATTAACATTACATTATAAATTTATAGTACGATTACTTAATTAATTGTAACATTACATTATATTATGATCACTTAATTAATTACAAAGATTACATAGTTAAATGATTACTTAATTAGTTATAAATTTATAATATTACATTATAAACATTAGCAATTTACTACATTATTACATTACTTAATTAAATAATTAAAAATTTAATTAATTATAACATTACATTATAGATTTATAGTATGATTACTTAATCAATTATAATATTTCACTATAAACAATAGTACATTTATTAAATTTAGAAATTTAATTAATTGCAATATTAAATTATAGATTTATAATATGATTACTTAATTCATTATAACATTACATTATAATATGATCACATAATTAATTATAACATTACATAATTAAATGATTACTTAATTGATTATGGCATTATATTATAAACATTAGTAATTTATACAATGCTTAATTAAATGATTAAAATTTTAATTAATTATAACATTACATTATAAATTTATAGTATGATTACTTAATTAATTATAACATTCTATTATAAACATTAATACAATACTTAATTAAATGATTAGAAATTGAATTAATTATAATATTACATTACAGTTAAATAGTATATTACTTAATTAATTATAACATTACAATTCCATTGTAGTATGATCACTTAATTAATTATAACATTACATAATTAAATGATTACTTAATTAGTTATAACATTATATTATAAACATTAAACATTAGTAATTAATTAAATGATTAGAAATTTAATTGATTATAACATTATATTATTGGTAAATAATTACTTAATTAATTATAACATTACATTATAGTAAGATCACTTAATTATGTATAACATTACACAGTTAAATGATTACTTAATTAATTATAAATTTATAACATTACATTATAAATATTATTAATTTACTACATTAGTCATTAGTACATTACTTAATTAAATAGCTAAAAAATCTAATTAATTGTAACATTATATTATAAATTTATAGTATAATTACTTAATTAATTATAACATTACATTATAAACATTAATACAATATTTAATTAAATAATTAGAAATTTAATTAATTATAGCATTATATTATAAATGTATAGTATGATTACTTAATTAATTATAACATTACATTATAATTAAATAATTACTTAATTAATTACAACATTACTATATTACATTATAAACATTAATAATTTATAACATTAAATTTACTACATTAGTATTTAGTAGTGGGAGAATCAAAGAAGTTGGTGACAGTTTCTAACTTTCTATATTGTTGTTTGTTTGAATGATTTTGATGAAGTTATTTGATGTGAATTGTGATGAATAATTGTTTGTGTTTTGGTTTTGATTGAGGAATTGTATGTGAATTGTGATGAATTGATTGAATTCAAGTGTTGCCTAGAGATTAGAGGATTTATGAGTTATATTGGACACAAATGAATGAGTAATCAAAATTTGTTAGGGGTGTATTTGTAAACTTTTAAGGTATTTTTGTCATTTTTTTAAACTAATAGGGGGTAATTGATTTTTTACAGGGTACCCGAAAGGAACCGGAACCTGCATTTTAGGTTTAGGTTCCAGTTCCGGTTCCTTGAATTTAAGAACTTGCACTGTGCGGTTCCGGTTACGGTTCCTCCGAAAAATGTAGGGTACCCGGATCCGCTCACCCCTAATTTTTTCATTAGTTGCTTAGTGTTATGGATGTCTAACTGCTTGAGACCTTGACTTTGTATAAAGGGAATGTTCCCTACGACCCTTGGGGCGTTTATTGAGAAAAATACTTCAATAGTTGCATAATTGAATAATACCTCAATTTATTGAATATTGAAAACAATCTTAAAAACAAAAAAATTTCTAACAAGCTGAAAGGGAGTGGACATGCCCACCTCATCCCCCATTGTATAGAATTCTTAGATGCTATAGGTGGTAGAGCCGAGCCGAATAGCTTCAGAAATGGTAAGCCTTCAGGTGGATGGGGTTCCAACTATTATGATATTTTTACCTTCAACATTTGCAGTTGATAGGCCCATTTCCCAACCACCTTTGTAATTTTGTAAGGGCCTTCCCATGTGGGGCCAAGCTTGCCAGCTCCTAATACTCTCGTGTTCTAGAACACTCAACGTAGAACCCAGTCGCCAACTTTGAAGACTCTGGCTCAAACATTCTTGTTGTAATGTCGAGCCATCTTTTACTGATATATGACGTTACATATGAGGGTTTGATCCCTTAATTCCGGCAATGTCAAGGTTATGACAAAATCGTTGCTTATTGGCATCGCCGTCATAATGGAATGGAGCCGATGAGATCGACACTTCTACCTGGATTACTGCTTCTGAACCATATGCCAATAAAAAGGATGTTTCTCATGTGGAAGACTGAACCGTGGTGCGATAAGACCAAAGTACTCTTGGGAGCTCTTCTGCCCAAGCTCCTTTAACCTTTTGGAGTCTTCTCTTCGTTGTTTGGAGGATGGTCGTATTGAATTATTCAGCTTGCCTATTCGCTTAAGGGTAACGTGGTGTGGAGAAGCTTAGTTTGATCCCCCACATCTTGCAAAAGTCTTGGAAGCCATAGCTTATGAACTGGGAGCCGTTATCAGTGACAATCTCCTTCGACAGGTCGAACTGGCATATGATGTTCCTCCATATGAAGCTTTTCACCTTCCAGTCTCTGACTTTGGCGAAGGCTTCGGCCTTGATCCATTTAGTGAAGTAGTTAGTTACCGCGAGCATGAAGACTTGCTTCCTTTAGTGCAGTTAGGAGTTTGCCAACTATGTCTATTCCCCACTTCATAAAAGGCCAAGGGGTAAGGGCGGAGTTGAGCCTTTCTAAAGGAAGGTGTGACGTTGGTGCAAAGCATTGGTAGCTGTCGCACGGCTTAGAAAAATGAGCAAAGTCAGTGCGTATCGTTGGTCAGTAATAGCCCACTGTGACAGCTTGGTTGGCGAGGTTGTATCCCCCGGTGTGGTTGCCGCATTCACCATCATGGAGCTCTACAAGCACATACTTTGCTTATGTCAGAGTGATGCATTTTAGGTACAGTCCTAAGAAGGATCTTCGGAGTAGGTGGTCGTGGATAGTGAACCGAGCCATCTTGGCTTTTACCTGGTGTACTTCGTTTTTGTCTGATAGGAGCTTGCCATTCTCTAAGTAGTGGAGGATGGGTGTCATCCATGACTCCTTCGAGCCGACTGGCGAGATCTCAGCCGAGTTGACCGCGATGGCTGGCGTATGCAGTGTACTAGCAAAATTGATGTTAGTAGTGTAGTTCACAGGGCCGAGCCGAGTTGGCTAAAGCATCTGCATAAGTGTTTTCAGCCCTGGGGACTTAGGTGACGATGATTTCCTCAAAGGATGATTGCAACTTTTTAGCCAGGTTGAGTTACGAGGTCATTTTCATGTCTCATGCTTAATGTGGTCCCTAAAGTTGATTTACCACCAATCGTGAGTCTAATTTAACCTCCAATTTTTTTATCCCCATTCCCTTAGCAAGAGAGAGGGCGGTGATCAATGCTTCGTACTCGCCCTTCATTGTTTGTTGCTTGAAGTTGCACTATACGGACTATTGAAAAATGTCACCTTCTGGCGATGTGAGGACTAGTCCTAAGTCACTTCCATTGATGTTGCTTGATCTGTCTACTGCTAGAGTCCATTTGGTCGGTACATTATCTTCCAAACATATAAGCTCCCTTTTCACCTGAATAGAAGTGCTAGGTTGAGATTTGATTGCAAGGTGGGGTTGGAAGGAGACATCAAACTCGCTTAATTCTACCGCCTACTAAATGAGCCGACCTGAGAGATCAGGTTTGTAGAGTATTTTCTTCAAAGGGTAGGAAGTCAAGACTATGATGGGGTGACATTGGAAGTATGGTCTTAGCTTCCATGCAGCGGTGATCAAGGCTAATGCCAGTTTTT
Source organism: Pistacia integerrima (assembly GCA_026225825.1). NCBI lineage: Eukaryota > Viridiplantae > Streptophyta > Magnoliopsida > Sapindales > Anacardiaceae > Pistacia > Pistacia integerrima. The sequence goes on along the minus strand of CM047739.1, from coordinate 5,622,170 downwards.
CGAGTTGGATGTACCGTATCTCGACATCAAGCAGAAACTTGCTGGTGTAGTATACTAGCAGTTGTTTTCTTTCCTCTTCTTGAATTAGTATGGCGAAGATGGCGCATTCTGATACAGCTAGGTAGGCAAAGAGTCGTTCCCCTATTTTCGGTTTGGAAAGTAAAAAGAGGTAATGTTAGATACCTTTTTAGGTGAGCCAAATCTTATTCACACGTTGGGGTCCACTTGAACTTCTTGGACTTTCTAAGGGAAGCAAAGAAAATGTGGCACTTATCTGCTGACTGAGAGATGAATCGAGTCAGTGTGGGTATTCTCCCTATGAGGCGTTAGACATCTTTGATGCATGTAGGAGATGAGATGTTCAAGATCGCTCTGATTTGATCTGGGTTGGCGTTGATTCCATGCTGTGTCACCATGTAGCCAAGGAATTTTCCTAATGAGACGTCGAATGAGCACTTGGCTGGGTTCAGCTTCATGTTATATTTCTGTAGCAACTCAAAGGCTTGTCTGAGGTGGTCGAGGTACTACTCGGCGATCAGCGATTTCACCAACATGTTATCGATGTATACTTTCTTTGAGTCCCCTAGCAAATTGGCGAACATCTTGTTCACAAGGCGTTGGTAGGTGGCATTGGCGTTCTTTAAGCCGAACGACATTACCCTAAAACAGTAAATTCCCCTCTCCGTGATGAAGGCGGTTTTTTCTTGGTCTTCTAGATGCATCAGTATTTAATTATAACCCGAGAAGGCGTCCATGAAGCTTAGTAGCTCATGCCCAGTAGTCACATCTACCAACGTATCTATGTGGGGAGAGGAAGAAGTCTTTCGCATGCCTTGTTCAAGTTTATGAAGTCAATGCAAACTCTCCACTTCCCATTTTTCTTTTTGACAACCACCACATTTACCAACCAGTCTAGATAATGAACCTCTCGAACAAAACCGTTACCCTAAGAGCTTCTCTACCTCCTTATTAATGACTTTGTTCCTCTCAAGGGCAAATTTCCTTCTCTTCTACGTCACTGGGGATGTTTAGTTGATGGACGATGGCCTCGCAACTGATTCTTGTAATGTCAGCGTGGGACTAGGTGAAACAATCTTGGTTCTCTTTGACGAAGTCCACTAGCTTCTCTCAGATATTAGGTCGGAGTTACGCCCCTATCTAAGTTTTGCGGTCTGGGTTATCCGGGTCCAACTACACTTCGTTTAACTCTTCAACTATTGGTTCGTCTCGTTCGACTCCTCTAGCCATGTGGGACTGTAATTGCTACATATTTCCCTACTTAGTTTTGAAGGCATTCTAGTAGCAATCTCTTGATGCTTTTTGATCCTTTTTTATCTCCTTAATACCCCATTTCGTAGGGAACTGGATGGTCTAGTAGAATGTGGATGGAATGGATCGCATGTCGTGGATCCATGGTCGGCCCAATATCACATTGTATAAGGAAGGTGTGTCCACTATCATGAAAATGGTTTGGAGATTAATCCCCTTAACATAGACTGGCAGAGCAATTTCCCCTATGGTGTACTTCTGCTCCGAACTGAAACCAACGAGTAGCGTGGATTGCCAATTTATGCCAAATTCCTCTAATCCCATGACTTTGAAGGCGTTGAGGAACATAATGTTTGTTGAGGAGCCGAGATCCACGAGGATTCTTTTCACTAGTTTGTTGGCGATCTGTAGTGTGATGACGAGCGCATCATGATGAGGGTTTAAGAGCAATGTCGCTTCGTTGTCAATGAATTCAATGGTCAGATTCATTGGCTTTTGAACGCATGGTCTTGGAGGGTGATGTTTAGGTCTTGCTACTGCTCGTGCATGATGCTTGGCCGAGGAGTAACTCACTCCGCTTATCTTTGATCCTCCGAATATCACGCTGCACATTCCATCAGTAGGTGGCGATGTCACCTGACGACTTTTACTTGCATAGGTGGCATTCCATTTCTCTGTTAAAAAATCTTGGAAGTGACCCCTCTTTACTAGTTCCACAACTTCTAGGCAAGGGCGATGCAATCGACTGTTACATGCCCGTGGTCTCCGTGGAATTCACATCACTTGGTGGTGTCCCGCTTGGCCCCAAAGTTAGGCAATTTTGTCGGCCAGCTGACTACTTTCCCCTTCTCTTTCATCACTACCATTACCTCGATGGGCTCTATATTCAAATTGTAATCCAACATCTTATACTTGTTGGTTTGACTGGTGCTCTGTCAGTGTGCTGAGCCTGATTGGCGCTTCTAATGATGTCTATTTTCGTGGGCTGGTCCTCTCTTTACTCGGTACGACTTTGCTTGTCTGGAGTCATGGCCCCTCTCTGATCGATTGGGAAGACGATCGTCTATGTTGTTTGCTTTTACACGATGGGCCTTATCCTCCTCCCATCTTATTTCTACCCAGCTGCGGGCCAACACATCTTCCATAGTGTTGCAATTGAACTAGGTGAGTTCCTTGTATAACTCGCCGTTAGGTAGTAGTCATTTCCTGAATGCATCCACCGACGTCTCTTGATTGCAATAGGGGATGGAGATTTTCTCACGGTTGAAACGTGCCACATACTCCCGAAGTGGTTCTTTGCAATGTTGCCGAATCCGGTAGAGGTCGTCGGATAGCTTTTCCAACTTTTTGTTGCTGGCGAACTGTTCCACAAAGGTGTTTGTCAGTTGGACAAAAGACGCGATAAAGTTGTTTGGGAGGTTAGTGTACCACCGAAGTGCTGATCCCATGAGGTTGGAGCCGAAGCTCTTGCACATGCATGCTTCGCAAAGATCTCGAGGTATAGTTGCGACAAACATGTGTTGCTTATAGGATGTTATGTGGTCATTCTGGCCTGGTGGGTTCTATTGCAGAGCCTCATGTCGGGAAGGTGAATTTCCATGGCATCTCTGTGGCGGCTATGGTGTCTATGAATGGTGAATCCATATAGTATAGCTTTGGGGTTGTGCTTTCTTAAGGGGTGCGAGTATGCCAAGGATGCGTTGGATCATGGCTTCCATATTGGCAAGCCTTCTGGTCAATGTTTGTTCAAGGGCCGGGAGTTGGCATAAAAGGGGCCCCTTATGGAGGTTACTTAGGAATCGGGGAAAACATTAGGATTGATATGTATAAGGGAGCCGAAAGCATGGCGGTTTGAGTAGAAATACCGATCATTAAATGCGTGGGTATGTTTAGCGAGAGAAACGGGTGTTTAGTTGGAGCGGGGGCGGGGGCAGCTTGTATGCGCTTTGGTTGAGAGGCTAGTAGGCTAGATGTTGCCTACGTGGCTCTACCTGCCGATCACGGGTGTTGTTGTTATTAGGGCTATATTGTGACTGGGGAGTTCCAAAAAGGTGTCGTGGTCAGGGGTGGTGAATAGCTGTCGGGGATTGATGGGTAGCCGAGAGGAAGATATGTGATGCTGATTCGAGGACCAATCTAGAGAATAAAATTGGGTTACCTTTTCTTGTAGGGCTTGATTCTCTGCACGGATGGCAGCGTTTTAAGCTTCCAATGTCTGGTTTTTTTCGTTGCTCTCTTGCACTCGTGTGGTGAGAGCAGCAATCTAAGCCGCGACATCGGGCGTGGGAGTTTCGATGTTGTCTGTCATTGTGGTTGAATGGAGAAAGGAGCGGAGGTAACAGGTCCTTGCGAATCCTAACCGATTGTTATGGGCCCCTGGCCCCAGCAAGGGTGCTGAACTGTTGATGGTAAAATCTATTGTCAAATAAGGGGAACTGATCATGTGCGATATGAGCCACTGACAACCCGGTAGACCTGCACAAAGAACACAAAAACGGGGTGTGGTGTTTGTCGTAGACACTCCAACGCTCAAGTCAGCGAGGCTGAGGGAAGCTATTTAGTGAGGGCTTAAGGGAATATACCATAAAATATGGCAGTCCTTGGAAGCAAGAACTTAAGAGCAAATAGGTATTGCGAGTGATTTTTTGAATCCATAATAAGGGAGTTTGCCCCTATTTATATAGTGAACCCTAGAGGTTCCTATTCTAGTAGGACTCCAAATCCTACTAGGTGAAGGAGTCGCTCTAGGAAAGTGGGATATGATCTCTTTTCCTTATTGGGTTAAACATAGGATCTCCTCACCTTATTGGGTTAAGCTTAACATTGATGATTGTAATCCACGATCTTGATGTAAGGGTTAAACGTAATAGGATTCTGCTTCCTATTTTGGACTACTATGGGCTGGTGGGCTTGACCCAACTTAGCTTGGCTTGCGAGATAGCCTAACTCATGTAGAGGCACCGCAAGATAGATTTAAGCGTAGGCCCAACCTAATTGGACTAAGGTCTTGGGCCATCATTAGTATATCTTGTATGTTAGGCCTCGTCAGGTCCAACACGATTTTTGGTCAATACATTAACTCTTGTCAAAAAGTGGTCAACACCATTGATCGACGTCGACCATTGTTTGACCAACCATTGCATAATTAAATTTATAAATATTAAATTAATTGATAATGTTTATTTGTTTAAAATTAATGCTAAATTACAATGGTTTTACATTAATTAATGTTATGCAATTTTGTCACCAAACAGGCAAACAAATATGTCTTTAATGCTATGTTATTCACATGCCAAAAAAACCCTTATTTTAATTGTACAGTATTTTAGCATTTTCTAATAAATTATTTATTATAAATACTTATTTTCGAATACGAAAAATTATACAAATGAAAACTAACCCTCACCTCCTTTTTTTTTTTTTTTTTTTTTTTTTTCTATTCTTCAACATATTCCTACAGACATGCTAAAAATATAAGGATAATATTTTTATTAAAAATAAATAAGCAAAAGTTGCATAACATATAACCCACCCATGGCCCATGGGTTATGATTTATAGGTAGCCCGACAACAAGGATGAACCAAAGAAGTTGTGTATGACTTCATCAGACAATCCCAAGTTGGATGCAGATAAGCTGGCTAAAAAATATGCATAACATATCACATAATTATCATGTGATTTTTAAGATTGCAATAATTTTAGTCAATTATGAAGTAAAGTTGTAAAGACAAGCTGCCCAGACCACGTGGCGTCACCCAGTAGCTCACTGTAGAGTACAAGCAAAAGCCTCACCGGAGAGAATCATTGAGAAACAAGAAGATATTTGCAGGAGGCGGACGCAGACGTGAGCAAAACGCATGGCACAACGCTTCAAGCGTACTTTCTCACGTAACTCTCACACTCTCCTCCTTCTATTTATACTCTTCAACTCTTCTCAAATTCAGCTGTTTCTTCTGTGCTTTTAAGCCGCTTCGTTCCCTTTTTGTTGGGTAAGTTCTCAACAGTTTTATTTCCGAAACATACTCTACATGTGTTAAAATTATTCATTCCTTCTTATAATCGTATCTTCTTTCCCATTTCTTTGTATAATTTAATGGGTTGGATTTAAATTTTAAAAGTTTTTTTAATTAAGTAGTGGGTAAGTTTCTCAGAACTTAAACTTATTCTATATGTGTTGAATGGTTCATTTCTTTGTATAATGTATGTTGTTTGTCATTTCTTTGTATAATTCAATGATTTAGATTTAAATATTGATTTTTTTTTTTTGTTTATAGGTTCCTTAAAATGACATGAGAAGTAAACGTCTGCGATTGTTTTTGTTTTGAGAATGATCCAAAATTGTCTTTTTGCAGATTGGCTAGATGGCGTTATGTGGGATTGGTTCCAGTCCGGGTTTGGAGAGTGTTGAGAGATGGAGTTTAAGTGGGAGTAGGCAGTTTAGTGGGAAGTCAAAGTCTTGTGTGATGTTTCAGAGGAGAAGTTTTGGAGTTCAGTGTTCATCTTCGAGGAAGGTTGTTTCTCGAGTTGAATCTGAGGTTGTTTCTGTAGAGGAAGAAGAGTCAGGGCATGTTATGAGGTTCAAGATGTCTGATTTCAAGATTCTTGATCGTGTTAGCCTTGGCCTTGCTGGGCGGGTATGTTTGTGTGAAGAATTCAAATGTTTTTATGAAAATTTGATGGCGGGGTTTGATTGTTTTTGTGATTTTTAATTGAATTGGGATTTCCTGTAGGCTGATGAGGTTGTTTTTGAAGCCATTGTGAATGATTCTAACAGGTTCGGTTTCTTTTTTATTTCCTTCTCATTACTTTCTTAAGATATGTTAGACTAAGGCGTGAGCTTATTTTGTTTGTATTGTGAGATTGCAGCCCTTTGTATAACACAAGAGTTGTGCTTCGAAGACTTACTAGTTTTCACGCTCAGCGTAGGGGCAGACGAGCAATAGAGGTTTGTGAACTTTGTAAACTGATATTTGTGCTGGGTGTTTGGAAGTTGTGTCGTGCTGTAAATCCTAATTATTGGAATGTTTTATAGGTATTGAAGAAGCTTGCTCGTCGTAGACTTATGTATCATTCTTATTCAATGCAAGTTCATGGCCATGTCTCTTCACACAAAAGTAATGGTCGTGGCTCATTTACTCTTGTTCATGGGGTAAGTCATTCCCTACGTAAGATGGATCTATATGCTGCCACTATCCACCTATGTTGCAGAGATGAACATGACAAGCCTCTGTCAAAAACAATTTAGGTTGAAATGAGGCTTGATAGAGTTATCAAAGTTAATGTATCGCACACAGATATGTGTGGAAAAGAAAAAGGATACAAAAGTTTGAGTGTTTCTCTGTTCATATCTGGCAGTATCATGGCAGTTTTTCTTTAAGACATTGGCTTCAACAATCAGATTGGCTTCCAACCTTAGAAGCTACTCTTGCATTGGATGAGGAGTCCGTCCGGAGGGTGGGAGATGACTCAGTTGGAGGACCTGCTGTTTCTCGGCAGTTGCGACTTATTCGAATACTAATGAGGGATCTTCTAATTGGAGTATGTTCTATCGCTTCTGGTTAATGAGGCTGTAAATTTTTTACTTACATTAGCAATAAGCTAGAGTTATGGTGTCTTTGTGGTTTATCTGCTTCAGGTGAATTACTTGCACAGCCACGGACTTGCCCATACAGAGTTGAGGCTGGAGAATGTGCACATAAGCCCTGTAGATAGACATATTAAAGTAAGTTCCAGATGATCATGATATAAGAATTATGCTTTATGGCTTTTGTAGTTGATCATGATGTTCTTACAATTTTCCAGTAAAACATCAATATCTTTTTGTATAACCATCGGAAGACATTATGACATATTGAAAGAAACATATATGAGTTAAAGTGTTGACTAATTATCCGTTATATTATGACTGCACATCTGGTTTAATTAAAGTGCTACAACATGCATGCCCATCACCTTATGACGAGTTGATGGTGATTGTGTAAGGACTTATAGATGCTGTGGGATTTGATTTATGTAGGCTAATAAGATTCTATTGCTAGTAGATGTGGTAACTGCGGCTTCTAATTCTTTTTTCTCTGTTTATCCCATACTTTTACCTATGTAACTGTTGAATTGACCTTCATAGGTAGGAATACTGGGAAATGCTGCTGACTTTTATGAGGATGGTCCAAACAGTAGCACATTGGACAACAACATGGACAGGCGACGAATGATGATTGCATTTGACATGAGGTATGCTGCAAAGTTAATTAACTGAGATTTACAATCGTGTTTTAAGTGAATGTATGACACTCTTGGAACTGATTCTATTTCATGTTGCAAAGATGTGTTGGATTCATGATGGCAAAAATGGTGTTGCGTGAACTTATGGATCCCTTAATCTTCACAAAGTTCAAATCATTCCTCACACAGGTAAAATCTGCTAAATCTTCCACATTAATATGAGCTTTTCAATTTTAGAACTGAAAAACTAACTAAACTTTGGTACTTGTGTTACCTCTATAAACCTTGCTGAAAATGGCTATTTGTTTTTAGAGCGTCTACTTTGATTTTCAGGACAAGTGGATGATATGTGCCACGCTTTGTGACCCTCTGCAATAATTTGAAGTTAATGTAATGAATTTCATTTCAAATTGAACCATATTTACATTTGTGCGCAAGTACAGGGAAATGATCCTTCATGCTTGCGTGAATTTCTCTTGCAAGTCCTCAATAGGAATTCTCCATCTGGAAATGCTGGACTTCAGGTACATATATTGTTTCTTGATTGTTATTTATTGCTCCATTTCCTTCTTCACTGGAATTCTTAAATCTAGTATTGTTTTTGCAGATACTTGATAGGAACTGGGGAGCAGGTTGGAACCTTCTCTCTTTGTTGCTTGCAACTAAGCCTTCTAAAAGAATAATGTATACCATTCGTCATAACACTGAGCATTTTATTTCTATATGCATGTAGAAACATATAGTTACAAATTTACACAGGTTTGCAAACACAATTTGAATTAGAAACAAAATTGTTTGAAATTAATTTTGCAATTATTTTAATCTATAAATACGCATATTTAATTAGTGATTGCAATTGTGGAGAGACAATGCCATTGTTGACAATCTTCTTTTTTTTTTGTAGTTGCTTAGATGCTCTTAGACACCCATTTCTATGTGGACCTAGATGGCGAGTAGTCCCATCCATGGATATGATCAGGTGGGGTCTTGGGTCAACTGCAGTGAGAATCACAGAGGAGTACATCTATCACCAGCCTCAGGTATTTTCCTTTTCTAAATCAAATTGTATGTTGTGGTTTCCACACGGTTCCATCATCATTCATGGACAAGTGTCTTCTTGTGTCTTTGGCTGGAATAGTTTCCTGGGAATCTTAACATTGAGAAGCTATGATTTGAGTTCCTCAATAAATTTATTTCTTTGAACTTTGTGTAATTCTAAGTGTGGTCTTACCAGAGTCCTGCTGCTAATTTTTCCTTTCATCACCAATCTGTTGGAAGGGTATGACAATATATCAATTGTTTGTTTTACCACCAATTGATGTTTTAAGAAAACCATATAATATTATGGGCCTTACTATAATTCACAGAGTCACACAACATCTGCTATCTTCAGCGGCATAAGAGTTAGTTTCTGTTAGGTGTACTGTACCCCTTTGTAGCTACAGCCACACCATGTTTCAGACTGAGACCTTCCATGGAGTTCTAGAAAATGTCATGTTGTTTTTTTTACTTATCTGAAGCGTGTTGGATAGACATTCCATATCTTCAAGGGCCCCTCTTGGCACATGCCAAGCTGTACTTTGGAAAATGTTATGTTTGCACTTTAGGCTGTTAAAATATATGGCAGCAACTTACTTTTAAGTTTGATTTTGTGGAAAGATATACAAGTTAACTTGTGATATTTTTGTGTTTTAGCGTGCTAGGCTTGCACTTCATTGAACTAATGGAAATACTGAATCCTCATTCAAAGCCAAAGGTAATTAATCATATTATATCTTCAGAACCTTTTAATTTGTTGTTCTTATATAAGTTCCAAACAGTTAATGGATTTGATGTTTCTTTCTTTCTATTAACAATAATGGACTAAATAGAGGCTTTATCAGTGTAGAATTATGGTTCTTGCATGCAAGATACTATAGCTTGCATCTTTTACTCTTAGTATATGTACAAAATTTCACTGGAATGTGCAGAATTGGCTGGAATTCCTACCAGGAAAGTGGCGTCTATTATACTGTACAGGGAGGCACATAGGATTGACCGTTCGCCAACCTCCTGCACGTGTCCTTCTTGGTGATGTGCATCTAACTATTGTAAGAGCAACAAAGGCAAACACGAGCCTTTTGCTCACCTCTGATATTGGCTTCGGAGTCATGATGGGTCAAGATTGGCCCCATGACAAGACTGGTATAACTGGAAAAATGGAAATAAACTCCTTATTTAGATTAACAGCAGGAAGACGGCTGTATCTCGAGGAAGAAAAAACTACAGGGAGATTATCCTTGAGTCAGTCAAATGCCCGCAATTCCTTAGTTCAGAAATTATCAGGTAGCAGATGGAAGAAAGCACTCCCCTTTAAGGATATCCCATCAAGCCTTCCGGTGGTCAAGCTTGTTTCTGGCGACATTGAGGTGACAATGAGTCTCGACGACCCATTAAATCAAAATGTTGATACTGCAAGAAATGTAGTTCAAGAAGTTCAGACACAAGTTCCACCAGAAATGTTTGATTTGGCCAAGTTTGTTTGTGGAACATATGTCGACTCGAGGCTGTTAGTCCTTCGTGGGGTGAATGGTTCAGCTCTCTTGTTTACACGGTCTCCTGTAAATGAAAGTTGTAGATAAAAATTTGTTGTATTGTGATTATCATATTCAATTGTACTAGTAGATGGGTTGTATCAGAAGGGTTCCCATCTGTTACCTCTTCAAGATCAGAGACACAGAGTAGAATGTTGATTTTCAGAGAAATTAATAAAATTATCCGACATTTCGGCCAAGTGCTTATTTCACATTTGGGAATACTACTTTTAGTATTCCCAAAAAAGTTAAACAGTAAAATACCCAAAATTTCAGATTTTTGGGAATACTACTCCCAAAATTATTCAACTTTTTTTAAACTCCCTTAAATTTGATAATTTAATTAAATATCCCTAAATATATTTTTTTAAATTACAAAAACACCCCCAATAATTCCACATTTACCTGATTTCGCCACCACCACCGGAAAATGGCCGGGAACTGGGTAGAATGGCGCACTACCGGCCGAACTGCCTGCAGCCGGCGCCGATCTAGCCTTTTCTCGCCGTATCCACCGTAGATCCGGGCCGTGATCGCCGATCTTTGGCCGTAACACTTCTTGGCCACGACGGCCAACAAACGGTTGCCGTTGACCATCAACGACGACCGCTTGTTGGCCGCCGCTTGAGAGCAAATACGCCAGATTCATCCGATTCCATAGATCCACCGTGATGTAAAGGCCATAGCGACGCATGACCGCAAGATCCAACCTGGCCATGCGCCCATACGGCGACTCCGGCCACCTCCGATGGTGGTCGCCGGCTAGGGGGTGTTTGAGGGTGGGTTAGGGGTATTTTTGTTAACTTTTAATGTTTTATTATAGGGGGTATTTTGTAAAAAAACAAACATAAAGGAGATTTTATTAATTTATAAATTTTACCTCGTAATACCCGCCCAATTCAACTTTTTTTTAACTTTTTTCAAAAAACTTTTCCCAAAACCCCCAAATTTTGAACCAAACGCAGCCTTCGTTTGTAATTACAAATCGGTTATTTGAAATCCAGTAAGACTCTTTATAAGCTTTATTAATCAATTTATTAAAAATAGAAATACATCCCCACTAAATTTCAAAAAGCCCTCACCATTGGCTCGTATCTATATTTACAATCTTTCTGCAAATGCGGCTGATCTTTAGCATTCTTAATCAAACAGAAATCACAGCTAAAATTCACATATTGAAAGTATTAACACATTTGAGATTCATTCTTTTTTCATTTAAACAGAGTAAACAGATTTTGACGAGTCTAAGGCTACATTTGATGGTGCAAAAAATCCTGACTGTAAAAATATGCTAATTACTATAGCAAGTATATAGCAGCATTACATTTCGCCAAGCAGATATAATCCGAACACCTACCCTGACCTGACGCTAGATTGCTGTGTAAACTGAGCCAAACCCAACCGTCACAGTATTACATTGTATCAAGTTCAATGTTTATGAACTATACCTCATATTAGGGGCTCACACGCAAGCCAACCACCAAAGAGTGAAATGGAGATCAAGTTAAGTAACGCTCACCACCTTAGAATGTAATCCAAGAGTAGCTTCTCTCGCATCCCAGAGGTGATCATTTTCCTTAGATCAGTCCTTGGCGCTGCAGATCAGTGTATGTCTTCTTGTTGTAGATGTTACCCTCTTTGTCTTCATATTCTTCTTCGAGATCTGGGCGCCACTTGTTCACACCTTGACGTTCTTGTATTTTCTTCCACAGATCTTTGGCTTCCTGCACAATAAAATATTTAGGTTACTTGCTGATAATGGCAAAGAATTTATTAAAGAACGTCGTTGCTGCAGTACACATAATTTGCAGTCATCTACAGCTTTTCTCATCATTTTCATACCAAAATCACGACCATTTGATCATGTTGTTTATTCGCCAAAGAAAAAAATAATGGACATGTCAAATGGTCATCAACTGGTTATTAATCAGACTGATCATCAGATCAAATTAACAATTCTTGACCAGATGACTTGAACAATAACATTGACCATTCTTGTTGCAGGTGGAGATTAATATTCCACTGGTTCCAGAAATTCCATAGACAAGTTGAGACAGGGAACTATTCATGCCAATGACGTGTTATCACTAAACAATTACTGCAGCAAGAAATTCTGGGGGAAAAAGAAAAGAAAGAAAGAAGAAAGATATACCTCAATTGATGTGATTTCATTAAAGTTCTTGGTGTTTGGAATACCAAGGCAACGCATCCCATGTTGATGGCGCCATTCCTTGAAGTGCCGCTCAAAGGCTCTACGCCCCCAGTAGCTGTAGTTCCCACATATCTCACACTTAAATTCCTGAATTAGAGAATCACAATCTTGTGAGCAATAAAAACCTAAAGCAAACAAGTAACAAGGAGTTCCTCATTCTCCAATAAAACTAAGTAACAGCCACTTCATCAATTTTCCTTTTAAATTCGAAATACAAAAAAAAAATAATAATAATAATAATAATAAAAAATTATAAATTATAAATCTCCAAAAGCTTGCAGGTATCCTAGAATTAAGACCAGAAAATACCTGTCCCAGACCATGAAGCTTGTACAGCCAATAAGGTATAGGTTTCCCATCCCAACCCATTGGCAATTTAAGGGGATTGTAAATCTGCTGCTCTTCATCATCACTTTCAGTGTCAACTTGTGTCTCCTCCTGCTAAAAATATTCAAAAGCAAGCAACCATTTGTTATCTGATATTATAACAACTTGCGGATTCAATTCATAACAGAAAACCTAAAAACTCTAAGCATATTCTAGAGTTGAGTTATAGGGAAGCCCAGTGCCTCCCAACTCCTTCAAAAACCGCATGACTAAGTGCTTGTGTTATATACTAGCCATAAATTACATATGCTGCATATAACAAACAAAATCCCACATATAAATGAAATTTAAAAAGGGGAAATGCTTGCAATAGTGTCGGGTGTATGACATCCACAATTCCACCTGAGACAAGAGTAAACCAAAGCCCCACCCCCATGCATTTGACAGATAGATAGAACCTCAAAGACAGCATCTCTCTTTAAAATTTAAACTAAAATTTTACAAAAAGGATATGGAAAACTATTAACTTACTTCCTCACGTTCTGCTTCCATTTCCTCATATGTCAAAGCTTGTTTCTTCTCAACATTTTGTTTTGTTCGCTCAATTGTCTGCACAAGGTCAAAGAAAACTTGAACAAATAGTAGCCATCAAAAGAAAAACAGCACCACCATGCTTACTATTAGTAAATATAAGCCTAGTAATACAAGGCATATTCCATTTGACCAAGAAGACAAGGACAACTAAATAAGCAGTAAATGCTAACCTCTTCCAGTAAGTCACACAGTTTTTGCATTTTAGCCTCCATCAAGGCAATGTCTTTTAAATTGCCAACTTCTTGTGCTGGTGCAGCAACCCCATTTTTTTCTGGCCCACGTGAACCTTTAGCAAAATGTTTCTTGTCCAACTTCTCCAGAGGAGTATGCTGCAGCCAAAAAAAAAAAAATCACACACAATGAGGGAATAGGTGAACTCAAATCCGAACACAGCTTCAAAGAAATTTTAAGTAACAATATGTTATTCAAAGTACTACTGTCCTGGAAGAAGAAAGAAAATACGTAACGCTTAATTATTGAAACCTTCAGACTAGAGAGCATTTCACTGTATATTAACACCTTTCCAAGTCTTTACAATCATATAATCCACCACCACTCAGCAGGCATCCTAAGATTGGTAAAATTTCATGATTCATAAAATAATGCATTCCCATTGAAAAATTGCCAATACATATTCACACACATACTAGAGATAGCCCATTCCCTCCTTTACCAGTATATTAGCAAATCTTACTAGAAAACTATTTCAGAAACCATGCAACATTAGAAAATATGATCATATTTTAGGTATTTTCATTTCCTCCAGATCTCATACACAATAAAACATAAAAAGCTTGTCCTATCACCTTCGTAAGGAAAAGCCTCTCTGCGCGCTGTTGTACAGTACCACCACTCTTCAGTCCTAATGCAGCCAATGCCTGCCAGGCAAGAAATTGGGAATAACTAAGTAAATAACAGAAGAAGATGCTAAAAGCATATCTATTAAAATTGTACAAGGTCATGCAAATTGAACATATGTAAGTAAAGAACAAAGTGAAGGGATAATCTTCTTCCAAACAGAGAAAAAAAATACCATTTCAATCTCCACCACTACAAACCATTCAAAATTCCAACTAATATCGAGCCTTTTCAGAAGAAGCAGTGCTCACCCAAAAAGTCTGAATTGATTCCAAACAGCACCTTAACGCCAAAGAAACTAAGATTCAGATAACCTAGCCTAGAGTTTGAATACACTTTCTTATTATTAGTTCTGTTGACTGCATTTCTAATTTGCATTCAAATTGTCTAAGCTGTTAGAAAACTATATAATAACAAAGATCTACTCAAGCAAATACCTGTCATGTACCACATACAATCAAACAGATCTTCTCAAATTAACTAAACTAACATTAAACAGACAACACCAACTGAAAAAGCCCGAATAATAACCCCAATAATGAAAATTGACACATCCACAGTTTCAGTAATAGGCACAATTACCTAGATTAGTTGTAGATGTCTTTGCAACTATAGATTACAAGTTGTACATATAAAAAAAGCAATTCATGCAACAAAAATACAACCTGGAAATAATGATATGATCACAAATGGTCACCCTTACCTCCTTCAACTTTTCAGGACCCACTTCCATTAGCTCTTCAACAGTGCTGTAATAATCAAGATCTATTACAGTATGCTCAGAAGGAACATGCCCATTTTCTTGATCCTCATTATCCCATCCCGGTATCATGCCATTGGTCCATTGCTCTTCAAAATCAGCCTCAACCTGTCACACATAACAATTAAACATGTCTAAGACAGAACGAAAAACAGAAAGTTTGCCTCGCATCCATGTACAAGACCAAAAAAAAAATCACGTTTAGTTTCACCTTTGAAAATATTCTATCCAGATCTTGCAGTGGTTCTGTCCGCTGAAAAAAGTAAATTAAATACTCCAGCAGATTTTCCATATATTCCCTGTACTGCCTGCAGAAAATCATAATAAAAGAATGCATTGCAAGTCTTGAGTGAATAACAATGAAGAAGAAGGTGCAAGTGAAAAGAAATCCAACTTACTAATCAAACTATACAAAAACATCAGAAAACAAAACAGTCCATGAACAGTTACCTAGTCATCTTCATCTTGCGGGGGATCTTAAGTGGCTGTGAGAAAACATCAAGGTAAGCCGAGTATTCAATGTGTTCTCCAAACTTAGAGTTAATGTACTGATTGAACAGTTCATGCAAGTCTAGGAACCGTCCAAAGGCTTCCTGAAAACAAAATTTATTCAAAAATTGATGGCGAGAAGCACTACAAGGGAATGAGAAAAAAATAATAACAAAAACGAATGGCTGTTATCTAATAGACAAACAATATCCAAATCCCACGAATATTATCTTTACACTTTCAATTCATAAATTTTCTTCTTCTTCTTTACTTGAAGACCCCTAAATTGCATACAATATATTATGTAATATCAAGCGTTGATTAACTAAATTCGGCTTACACACCTCTCCACTGAACTCAATTAGCGGTTCCTCTTTTAGCAGATTTTCATATTCCTCATTAGCATCAACAACACGTGCAGCCGGATGCCTCCTATGGTACTCACGAATCTGCACATAAACAAAAATTTCACTATAAATTTTAGTAACCAAACTTCGAAGCAACTTCCAATTCTAAAAATCAAAACAAAAAAATAAGTAACCTCTTTCAATCTATCGTAAAATGCACTAAACACATTTGTTCCTGTCGCAGTTTGGCCTCCAAGAGCTGCAATCTCATCCTTCCTCGCATTATCTTTATCTTCATAAATCTCAACCTACAAAAATAAAAAACAAAAACAAGCAAACGATGCGGTGTAATTAAACTCTTAACTTTGCAATAAAAGATGCCAAAATTCAAAGTGTAGGATAAATTACGAGTTTTTCGGTAGTGGCGGTGATTGTATCGATCATGTTACGGACGCGGTGAGTCTGAAACAAGCGGCCCTTGTTGGAGGTAGGCTCGGTCTGTAGATCCTTCACTACAAGCCGTTCCAGCCGCTCCACTTCCTCGTGAGCCGCGCGAGTCACCTCCAGTAGAGTCGACGACATTGTAGCTCTCTCTCTCCGCCAGAGCCCGATCCGGAGGGGTTAGGGTTTTTCCAACTTTCTTATTACTAAATTGATAACGAAACTACTGGACTGCAAGTAGCAGAAGGAAGTCGGCGTCGTTTTACAGTGACGTGGCAAAATTTCATTGGATTGTAGTTTGTGTAATAGCAGGAATGAGTTCCTGCCGTGGTAACGTTACCATTATTGGAGCACTGGATTAATAATTATTCCTTTTTATATCCATTTCAAAGATTTTCAAGGAAGTATAAGTGATACCATTTGATTTATATTTGTTAAGTTTAAAAGTTTATAGAAACAAATGAATTTAATTAAAATTTGCAAATTTTAAATGAAGTATAGTATGCACTATGCTATTAAAAAATCTGTTATTTATGTAAGGATTTTTTTTTTTTTTTACGTAAAACCCGATTATATATAAAAAAAACCTCCCTAGCCCCATGTGTTTGGTGTTTTTTTTACCGTAAACACCTGCTAGTCTCGGAAAAGTCACCTTATCCCTCATTTTGCATTTGTTGTGGACGGTTAGATTATTTTGTTTAAGTTTGAAAGAACTAGGCTTCATTTGTTTCAATTTTCAAAATACTACTTTTAGTATTCTCAAAAATGTTAAACAGTGAAATACCCAAAAATTTTAGGCTGCGTTTGTTTCACATTTGGGAATACTACTTTTAGTATTCTCAAAAAAGTTAAACAGTAAAATACCCAAAATTTCAGATTTTTGGGAATACTACTCCCAAAATTATTCAACTTTTTTTAAACCCCTTAAATTTGATAATTTAATTAAATACCCCTAAATATTTTTTTTAAATTACAAAAACACCCCAATAATCACATTTACTCATTCCTGCCACCACCACCGAAAATGGCCTAATCGTAGAATGGCGCACTACCGCCGATTGCCTAGTGCGCCGATCTAGCCTTTTCCGCCTGATCCACCGTAGATCCGGGCCTAAAAGGCCGATCTAAGGCCAAAGATCCGCCGCTGACGGCCGGATCTTTGGCCGTAACACTGGCCACGACGCCAACAAACGGCCGTCGTTGACCATCAACGACGACCGCTTGTGGCCGTCGTTGAGAGCAAATACGCCAGATCTACTCGTGACGCACGACCGATCAGATTCGCCTCCCGCCGGATCCACCGTGGATCCGGCCTAAAAGGCCATAGCCGACGCATGACCTGCAAGATCCAACCTTGGCCATGCGCCCATACGGCGATTCGCCACCTCCTGGTGGTGGTCGCCTACGGGGGTGTTTGAGGGTGGGTTAGGGGTATTTTTGTTAACTTTTAATGTTTTATTATAGGGGGTATTTTGTAAAAAAATAAACATAAAGGAGATTTTATTAATTTATAAATTTTACCTCGTAATACCCGCCCAATTCAACTTTTTTTTAACTTTTTTCAAAAAACTTTTTCCAAAACCCCTAAATTTTGAACCAAACGCAGCCTTAATTTTTGGGAATACTACTCTCAATATTATTCAACTTTTTTTAAACCCCTTAAATTTGATAATTTAATTAAATACCCCTAAATATTTTTTTAAAAATTATAAAAACACCCTAGTAATTCATATTTACTAGATTCCGGCCACCACTGCCGGAAAATGACCGAACCTGCTAGATGGCGCACTACCTACCGACCGCCAGAGTGCGCCGATCTAGCCTTTTCCTGGCCGATTGCCGTAACAATTTATAACGATGGCCAATCAAACGGCCGCCGCTGACCATCAACGACATCGCTTGTCGTCGCCTGACGAGCAAATACGCCAGATCGCCTTTGTCACCGACTCCGCCTCGATCGACCGCAAAGGTTATATCGCAGCAAGACCGGCAAGATCCAGCCGGCCATGCGCCAATAATACAGAAACCCTCCTACCCTCCCGTGGTGGCCTCAGTCCACCGTATTTGACATTGGGTCAGGGGGTGTTTTTTGTTAACTTTTAAGATTTTATTATAGGGGATGTTTTGTAAATAAACAAATATGGGGGTATTTTATTAATTTATAAATTCTACATCGTAATACCCGCCTAATTCAACTTTTTTTTAACTTTTTCGTAAAAACTTTTCCTAAAAACACCCAATTGTGAACCAAACGAAGCCCTAATGTTTTTATCAGTGATCCAGGATTTTTGTCGAGAGGGACTTCCGCGGCTTCATCATTATTTATTAAATAATTAGTAAAAACTTTAAAAAATCACCAAACCTTAATAAAAAAAATAATACAATATTAAGAACATGAGAAAAAATAATACAATATTAAGAACATGAGAAACAATAATATACAATAACATAATATTTTCTTACTTGAATAAATCTATGAGAAGCAAAATTTTGAATAAAAGTGTTGAGTAAACCTTAAACAAAACCTTCTTTTAATATTTTTATTTATGGCTTTCAAAGATTATAATATAAATTTTTATAGCGTTGATCAAACCTAACCTAATTAAGCTAAAGTCAACCAAAACTTATATCAAGTCAACGTTACATTGACTTTTAATATGAATTAATAAAAGAGGGAAAAATTTTTTAGTATAAAAATAGATAGTAGCTCAAATTTCTTTAATAATTTTGAACAACTGAATTGTGACGTTTAAAATGTAGGAAAGTGGTGGGTGAAGGATGAAGAATAACGTCATTTAAAATATAGTTTAGGTTTTTATTTGAGAAAGCATATTCATTCTTAAACAGAAAATACAAAATAAACTCACAAGATTAATATATTTTTCTCTCAAATTAGAACAAAAAACCTCAAAGAGAAAAAAAAATGATTCAATCCTTAAATAAACAAAATTGAAATGAACAATACATATACCTAAAATCGATAAAACAGAAAACAGAGCTAATTACCTTGAGTAGTGAAAATTTAACAATTTCACTCTTCAAAAATTTTAAGAGCGAATAACATGAGAAAGAGAAAGAGAGAGTAAAGAATTTGGGGATAAAATCATAAAAAATAGGTAAAACTGTGTCGAAAAATACTGGAGAGAGTTTTAAACTTTTAACATGATGTGGGCTTGGAAAAATTTTAAGAGCGAATAACATGAGAAAGAGAAAGAGAGAGTAAAGAATTTGGGGATAAAATCATAAAAAATAGGTAAAACTGTGTCGAAAAATACTGGAGAGAGTTTTAAACTTTTAACATGATGTGGGCTTGGAATATATATATATATATATATATATATATATATATATATATATATATATATATATATATATATATATATATATATATATATATATATATATATATAATAAGTTTTTTTGTAGACCTAGATATACAGTATGTATAATAATTCTTATTTTTTAAAAATCTGAAGGTAGGTCTGGGTATATATGTTAATTAACAATTTTTTATGGCCTGTATATTAATAATTTTTTTTTTTCAAATCTGGGCCTACCCTCAAAGGGGCTGAATCCGCCCCTGGTTTGTACTACTCATCCAAATTTAATCAATAAACATTTAAAATCTGTCAATAATGTTTGTTGATGCAAGATTTATACCAACTAGAGTGATCTAATTGATCTTGGTGAAATCTGAACCAATGTGTGTGTAATCAATTAAAATCAACAATATAATAACTTTAAATACAACAAAAGTAAAGAACACAAAGGAATTTTAAAATGTTTCGGCAAGTTTTAATCTTAAGCTTACGTCCAATATATTTCTTATTTCTTAGAGAGATTACAAGAAATAATAGTATACCTAAAATAATTTACTAACCCTTTTGTTGGAGGAGGTTTATATACAAGTTTTTTTACAAAAAAAAATGAGCGAAATTAAAAGAGTTATAATCAAGATAGAAGTACAACTTTGATATTCTCGCAATTCAACGAAATCTAGTGAGACTCTAACTTTTCAAAACTTAATGAAAAAATCACAAACAATAATGTTAAAGGGTTAATATATTGTTTAGAGGTTAAATTGATGAAATTGTTGATAAATTGATGGCATTTCCAAAACTAGAAAAACTCAATATAAAAAGATTCAAACACACAGAGGTTAGCGTCGTATTTCTAAAACTAACAGATACCCACTAAAAAGGCCAAACATAGAGAAGTTATGGTAAATTTCTGCAATCAGTGAATGCTCCATTAAAAAGGGCAAACACGGGATTAACTCTGTTAACCCTTTCAATATAATTTCATAATTAGTATAGAGTATTTCTGTTTTACAGGCTGGTACCCGCTGAGGAAAAAAAAAATGAAAGCTTGTTGGTTTCACTTTTAGGGAGCCCACTTACTTCTGTTTCTTTTCCCGTCTACCTCTCCCGCTCCTTCCTCAGTCTCTCTAAAAGATTAAGTAAAGCTTAAATGTGGAAGCTGAAGCAGCTGATACCGGGGGACGATGATGACAGAGAGGCGAGCTTGTCGGATGAAGAATCAGACGGCTTCTGTTCCCTCTCTTACACGCAGGTAGTTCTTTCAACATAACTCACAATTTTCCCCTTCCATTTTTCAGTCATTGACTTGTTTCGGTCATCAAGATTCATCTTTTAATTCAAAGCCTTTGTGGGTGTTTTTTCTTATACAGAGAATGTATGCTTTCGCTGCGTGTTTGGTCGGTGGTTTCGCTTGTATGTTTCTGGTACAAAGACTTCTGAATTTTATTTTTTTTTTGGTCAGAAAAAAATAAATGAGTCAATATGTGTATGTAAAAATCAAAATGTAGCGTAAATGTGTATTAATTCTGGCTTTGATTTTGGAAGCAAGAACTGCTTTGGGTTTGACTTGTAAAAAGCTTGTGAAAACTGAAGTTATGTGAACTGAAACAATGATAATATGAGACGGTTGATGCCTAAAACTTAATTCTTAATTTGAATATTATCAAAATTTTCCACTTTTTATTTCTTATATACTTAGAATAGCATGATTTAGTTTGGTTGGGGGCAAAGTTTAGGAAGCTTCATAATGAGAAATTGCTCATTTAAAGGAGAAAAATCTAGATTTTTTAGCAATTGAAATATGAATTTTGAAAGATTTAAAGATGCATATGGGAATTTATCGTTAAGTTGCTCACTGAAACCAAAAAAAACTAATCTGTTGGTGGTTCTTCAACTTTTTCTCATAACTTTTGCTTCTTTTGCAGTCAATGATTGTGTTTCAAACCCATCAAATTCGCAATATTATTCACCTTTGGCAACGTATTGGCAGTTGGAAGGTGGGTTGACTGATGCATCAAGCTATGAGTGTTACATATTAATTTTTTAGATTTGCTGCTACTTACTCTCTGATGATATCCAGAGCTAAAGGTCCCTACAAGTTTCTTAGTTTTGGTGATTTCATCAATCATATTGTAGGAATCATGGTATTTTCTAAATAATAGAAACTGTGGTCAATCTGCTTGTTTTGCTTCTTCAGTTCATCTAAAGAAAATGGAGGCTCTCATGAAAGTTTCTAATTCAGGACATTCAAAAATATAAAAATAGAATCCGATATAGTTTTTCCCGTGTTCAAAGATTCTACCAAATTGCTAAATTCGCTCTATCCTTATCCATATACTAACATATGGATTTTGCTGACTTCGACAAATGCATCCAGACTGTACATCTTCCAATAATTTTCACCTGTCAAAGTTGATAATAAGTTGGTTTATATTGAAGAGATGACTTTATGATGTTCAAAGTTGGGTCTATTGTTTTCAGCATGATTTCTTCCTGCAGTCACTTTAACTTGGTTCAACTGAATATTATTGCTCTGAATGTTTCTCAGATTCTAAATTCCTTTTCATGTTTGGCAGCACAGCCTTCCTTATTGGACCTGCACAACAGTTAAATATGATGTTTGATTCCACACGTCTTTATGCAACAGCTGCATACCTTGGATTTGTTGTTATTGCTCTCATTTCTGCTCTCTGGGTACGTTTACACTCTTGATCCTGATTCCCGTTTTAGTAATGAGGTGTTTTGAGTTAAAGTGAAAGCTTGGAAGTTTGCATGCAAAATACCTAGGATATATGACGATATTGAATAGGGTTCCCCTGCTTAGATTGTTCAAATTTGCTAGTCCAAAAACATATCTTGATACAGTGTTTTATTCTACTGGATGGATCTTTCTCAGTTCACACAACTATTTAGCAAATGAAATATATGGTTTCTGTTTAGATTTTGTTTAGTTCATATCTATCAAGAAAGAATCTGATGGCATTTCCTGACGATTTTCTTGTTAGATAAAATATCTTCTTTGACACCTATCTCCACTTCATTGAATTTAAAAAATTGTATGATTGATTTTTTATTTTATTTTTTAAGCTCATTGAATGCCAGAGAGTTTTTATATTTCTAAATGCTTGCGAATTGTATATTCCAAGTGGTGAAACATTTAATCATTTTTTTTCTTTATCAACACCATGTGCCTCTGTAAGCTGCCTCAGTTCATGTCATCAAGAGAATTTTTTATGCATCTCTCTGTGTGTGTGTCTCTCTCTTGCTCATGTTCATTGAGATGCTGAAATGGATCCAAATCTTCAAACCATCAGAACTTTAACAAAGTGATGAAAGTTAAAAACGTGGGAAACATACTTCAAGTTCAGTTTCACCCATTTTTAGTTTCGTACTCATAATAGCATACATTTTAATCCCTGTGTCCATGCATTTTTTTATGCCAGTAATTCAGCTTTATTTCAAATATGCCTTAAGGAGGAGAGCAACTTTGGCATTGTTTCGATGTTAATGATATGATTTTTTGTTGGTTTAATCAGTTCTCACTAATACTTTATTTGAATGTTGCAGATCCATAACAAAATTCTAACAATACTCGCAATCATTTGTGAAATCTGTGCTCTTATCTGGTAAGTTTGCTTTTTGCCTACATCCATCATTTTGCTGGCAGACACTGGCACACTGCCTTGATTTCTTTTTTACTGAGTTTTCGTGATTTCTTCAATTCTATTCTTTGGTGCTTGCCCTTCTAACCAACACTCCTCCGGCAAAGATAGTCCGATTTTGGATCAATTTTACTTGTTTCACTTTGAACTATTATCTTATACACACTGCTTATGTTATTTTCTTTCGAATTGCTACAGGTACAGTCTAAGTTATATTCCTTTTGCTCGCAGAATGGTTTCTGAATTAATGGTTCGATTTTGTGACACTGAGCTCTAGACAATGCAAACTCAGAGCACAGTATTTAGATGAGACACTGTAGCGGTCTGTTTTCGCTCAAGGTTATTTGATTGATTTGTGTTTTCATGGCTTGTGATTGTTATAATAGTGACATTTGAGAAAAGAATTCTGTGAAGGCCAATGCCAACATTGGCAACAACACTAATTTGTGAAGCTAATTTTTTTTACTTGGTTGAAATTTTATCTTATGACTAAAAGATCAGCTAATTTATGTGTAGACATTACAAATGAAAACCTTAATTTTGGATATTATTTGGGACATGTTGCATTCTTCGTCATCAAATGAATATACAAATTTCTCAAGTTAAGTGATGAATAAATTTCGTTATGGATGTAGTAAATTCTTCTTTATGTATGGAGAAAATTTAGTCGCCCTGTCCCCCAAGTATGCATTTAAGAAAATGGTCTTGAAACTGTTCATCAAATATTTTATAATTTAGAGAAGATGACGTGGCATAGTTAGGATTAATTAAACACGTAAAATGGGTTAAAATGAAAAGATTAAAACATATGTGGGCCGAATCAGAAATAATGAAAGTTTTCAAATTTTTGAAATTTGCAAAACAAGGGCCACTAACTATTCACGGCGCTTAATCGAAATTCATCAGTTGAAAACGCGATTTCTTGAACGAAAGGGAGACGCGATTTTTTTCCGATCCAACACCAATTGATTTGCACCCTAAATCAATTTCTTGAACCCTAAACCGAATACAACGCATTTTCGCGATATAGTTCCGATTTTCGATCGATTTGTTGAACCCTAAAATCGATTTCTTCAACTATAAACGGAATCGCACGATTTCCTATGTATACATCCCCATATTTCCAATCCAAACTACAAATTTTCACACCAAATTCAATCCAAAACCATGGCGACACTCACAATGACGACGACAACCCTCCCAACGCCACTTCAACCTAGATTCCTCGTGGCGCAAGCGGCTCAATGGTCGCCCTGGCCGGATCATCCGACCATTGAAGGTGGTCCACACGTAGGAGGAGACGCCGGCACAAGAACAGAGGGAAGAACCAGCAAAGGGGTCTCAAGACGAGGAGTCGCGAGAATTCAGTGCCGTAAGGAGGATTCCTGAGAGAATGCAGCCGAGGTGGATTCCGACGATAATTCAGAGTAGAGGAGTCGCGAGGATCCAGCACGAGGAGAAGGCCTGCCAAGATAGGGTACGTAGTTTGGGAATGTTGCTTGTAATTTCGCTTGCGATCATTTGTATCGCTTAAGCGATTATTCTGCTTTTACTCGTGATCGCAGCAATGATCGCTAAGCGATAAAAATGATCGCTTGCGATTCCGAGATCTGGCGAGATTTGCTGCACCAAAGATCGCAAGAGATCATGAGTTTACTGGTCGCTTGCGATCTTAGGTCCTCCGGCGTAATCACGAAGAGATTCTCGTAACTTTTGGTCGCTTAAGCGATTTAAAATCGCTTAAGCGATCTTGCATGAGACAAGAAAGATCTCTTGCCGATCCGAGATCGCTTGCGACTACAAAGTGGTTTTGGTTTATTTTTGTTGATGACATTTTATTTATATCGATTGTGCAGATAGTGGACCGTAAGTCGTAGAGAGTACGAGTGGAGCCTATAAGTGAGAAGGTACCCTACTCCCCGCAAGGGTGACGGTGAGGTCGAGCCGAGGTGGGAGGTTTTTTGACGTAATAAGGGCCATTTTTAGCTAGAATGAGGCACGGTGAAAGAGATTTTGGTGACACTTGTTTCACCGGGCTTTTAAGAATGGGAAAAAAGTGGAAAAAGTCATTTTGGGGGGCAGGGAGTGCATTACATGTTGATGCACTCAAGAAATGCAAGAAAAAAATGAAATGTGGTTCGTGGTGGAGGGAAAGCCACTACGGTTTGGTCTGATGGAGTATGCGTTGGTGACGGGCAATGGATGTGGGAAAGCGCCTAACTAAGGCGGTGGAGTGACGCAAAGAAGGAAGAGTGGGAGCCATAAACTTTTGTAAAAAGGTTTTGAAAGGGGCAAAGTCTATTACAGAAAAGTTTTAGAGAAGAGGCTATCTACGCTGCTTTAGTGATGCAGAGAAGATAAAAGTGTGCTTGATATTGTTTTTACATTCTATCTTATTGCCGGGTGACTCAACAAAAGCTATTGAGAAAGATTGGTTGTTGCTTTGTAAGTGACTTGGAGTTCTTTAATTCTTATCCGTGGGGACGGATATCATTTGAGCGAACCATCAAGAGCCCTGAAAAACCAGACATGGCGTTAAAGCATGCCGAATGGGGCGGGAAGGCTAAACCAAGCACGTATAATTTGTTTGGCTTCCCATGGGCAATGCAGGTAAATATTAATAGCTCTATGTTATATTTTTTTATAATATGTGTGTTTGAATAATGACATGGACTGCTTTTTTTACAATGTAGGCTTGGATGTACGAGGCCATCCCCGTCTCGCTAAGTGGGGGAGGAGCAACAATGTGAATGTGCAACAAAGAATTTCCTAGGATGTTCCGTGGCATGTCGAGAGCGAACTATGGGATTATGGCCAATTAGAGATTGAGATTCAAGCAACCTGGGGTAAGATTGAAGGATTAAGCTTTTGAATATGCAATTGCTTTTTTTATTTTGCTTCAACTGATTGATTTTTTATTTCTTATTGCAGGAGGAGTCGTCTCCTTTTTGACCCCTATCGGGGATGAAGCGAAGAGGACTATGTCACATCTTTCAAAGCAATGGAGGATGAAAGTGGATGAATAGATAGACCGCCCGATGCGGACCTAAAAGGGGTCACGATGTGATGGCAAAGCAGGTGGCCATTGCTTGACAATGTCGTTGATGCCGAGGATAATGGGAAGCTGGGGGCCGAGGATGAGGAGGAGAAGAGGGAGGAAGAGGTTCAGATGCCTCAAAGAAACCTGGGCACAACAAGTACCGCTTTGCCGAGACATCGCGTAGGGAGAATGAGGTTGTTGACCCTCACAAACGCCTGTTGAGAGTTTTACAATGTACCGCTTATGCAAAGCTTGAGAAGATGGAAGAAACAATGAAAAGGGTGGAGAAGAAAGTGGATAAGGCGGGAGGGAAAGTAGCTACAATGGAGGGCGAAGTTGGTACAATGGAGGAGGAAGTTGGTGGAGAATTAAAGGCGGTCAAGTGCAAACCGCTTGAAAAAGAGAGAGCCGAAAGAGCAAGTTTGTGAAATCGCCTTACATGGTAGTGACACAGTAAAGAAGAAGAAAATGAAGAAACAAATGGAGGAACAACCAGAAAGGGAGGAGGTTGAGGAGGTTGGTGGTGGAAGTGGGGCGGTGATAATGGAGGAGGGGAGTTGGGAGGCGAAGGAAGTGGGATGTAAAATTGGAGGAAGGGGGAGGGAGGAAGTGGGGGAAGGGAAATTGGACTCAAATGTCGATTTGTATAGCCAATAGAGGAAAGGAAAAACTCTTTTTATGCCTATTACAATGGATCGGGAATTGATGGCCATATAAAGTGTAAGACAGGGATTATCCCCGGAATGGTTTCTGTTGTTATTGACGCGGGGACGTGGGCTTGAGGACTCGGGTGAGTTATTTTCACTTAATTTTCCTTATTTTTTCCTCGTGTTTTCCATACTTATCTTGTTGTTTTTATTTGATGTAGCACATCGATGAGATATTGGCAACCGGATGAGGCTACGACTGTACTAGTGATGGTGATCTCGTTGTATCCCGAACCGTGCTTATCACCGATGTGGCGCTTGGGCAAACGCTTGTTTCGCATATCGGTCTTTAATTAAAAATGCCGTGCTAGCTGGTGTAGCAAAAGGCGGACCGCGGAAAACGATTGGCCGCACTACGCGGATTGCATCCCTCGATGATTTCCGCTTGATGATAGGATTATGCAAGACGAAGTGGGGGATCGCCCAAATATGGCCACTGGGCTGGGCCTTTGTTAAAAGAGTGTACCGCATCATCCTCGCAAACAGATGCACGGATAAAGCCAAGCCGCGCATCTGAGGGAGGGGTGTCTCAAGATCCTGATCGCAACCCAACCATTTGTCGAGACAAGCACTTGGAGGTCGAGTGAGCCACTCGTCCTGTTGTTGTTCCCGCTGCTGCAGTGACAAATGGGATGTTTCGGGGCAGCAAGGGTGATCGTGTACTAACCGAAAGTGGCGACCTAGCCTCCCACCCGCCCAATAAATGAGTCAAGGTAAATTTTGTTTAAAACTAACTTACATAATACAATTGTTCTATAAGTTTATTATAATGCTAATGTCTTCTTCCTATTGTAGCTAACGTGGGGCATATGCCCGTAAATTTATTCAACTTGACATGACCAATAAACTCCGATGGACATTTGAATGACGAAACAATGAGAGAATGCCTCGAGCACGGTCAGCCGATCGCCTTTCCATGGGCGATGGATCCGTTTTGAGTGACCAACCCAATCAAAGGGTATGAAAGTTGGACGCTGATGTGATGTTGATGTTCATACTTGGGTTTTTTTGAGTTGAGTTTATGTGATACCCGTTATAATTATCAATAAGGGTGTATATACATGTTCATTTTCAATGGTGTTTTGATGTGTACTTTGTGTCGAACCGCTTATTTAATTTGTTCTCATATTATGGTGTTTTACACGCAGTCACTAAGATGGAATGGTCAATCTCCACAGAAGTCAACCGAGGCACCATATTAGCCGCTTGTAGATATCATCTTGAATTTGTTGGATGCTAGTGCAGCCGTAAAGCATCGGAAGAATGATGTCGTGGGCATCTTTTTCAAGCATGGACTGCCCCGTATACCATTCACCGTGGATTCTAAACCTGCTTAACATCAAAAACTAAATTATAAATAATTTACTATGTATGGTGTGATCATTGTAAAGAATTAGATCTGATATTTGGGATATATTTTTGTTTGTCCATATAAGATAATTCATCAGCAGTTTCAATTTACTATGCATGGTTTGTCCATATAAGATCATGTGTCTTTTAGTAATAATTGCTTAAGCGATACGAGGTCGCTTAAGCAATCATTCGTATTTTAGCAATAATCGCTTAAGCGATAAAGGTCGCTTGCTTATCATTGTCCGCAGTATTCTCGCCTCAAAAGATCGCTAATATCATAAATCGCTTAAGCGATCATGGGCTGCTTTTAGTAATTAACGCTTAAGCGATACGTTTAAAGGTCGCTTAGCTTGATCAGCCTAAGCGATGTCATTCGCCGAAAGATCGCTTGTATCACAAATCGCGGAATGCGATCACGCGTCTTTTTAGTTAATTAATCGCTAAGCGATCATGAAAGGTCGCTTAATTATCATAGCTGGGCGATGTCATTCGCCTTAAAGAAACGCTAAGCGATCATAAATCGCAATTGCGATCATCTGCTTTTAGGTAACGCTAAGCGATAAACGCGCTTAAGCTTATCATAGTCTGCTATGTCATTCTCGCGGAAAAGATCGCTTAAGCGATCATAAATCGCTTGCGATTATAGGTCTTTTAGTTAATAATCGCTAAGCGATACAAAGGTCGCTTAAGCGATCATAGCTTCGTGATGTCATTCTCTAAAAGATCGGGCCTAAGGGTTTACGATCTGCTCGAGCACTTGCCTCCGTTATTACATTTATATCAAACATATAGTTCCTTTTACACGTCGCATGAAACCCTATAAGGGTTTACGATCTGCTGAGCACTTGTTCCGGTTATTACATTTATATCAAACATATAGTTCCTTTACACGCCGCATGAAACCCATAAGGGTTTACTTATCTGCTCGAGCACTTGTTCCGTTATTACATTTATATCAAAACATATAGTTCCTTTACACGCCAAGATGAAACCTATAAGGGTTTACGATCTGCTCGCAGCACTTGTTCCGTTATTACATTTATATCAAACATATAGTTCCTTTTACACGCCGCATGAAACCTATAAGGGTTTACGATCTGCTCGGAGCACTTGTTCCGTTATTACATTTATATAAACATATAGTTCCTTTACACGCGCATGAAACCTATAGGGTTTACGATTCTGCTCGGAGCACTTGTTCCGTTATTACATTTATATCAAACATATAGTTCCTTTACACGCAAGATGAAACCCTATAAGGTTTACGATTCTGCTCGCAGCACTTGTTCCGTTATTACATTTATATCAAACATATAGTTCTTTTACACGCTCAAGATATTTTTTATATTTGTTTGCTTAATTATTTAGGAAATATTAGTATATTTTTTAATTAATTTTCGACCCATTAAGTGAATTAATTTCATTAATACCAACAAAAAGTTCAAAAATTAACAAAAACACCCCCACCCACCCAACTTAACTTCCCAGACTGTCAGCCGACAAAGAACGAACGACCGAAAATGGCCTGTAATGGCCGGGCCAGACCTTTTCCGCCATATCCACCGCCGATGTGGTTAAAAGGCCACATCTTCCCGCCATGGACTTTCAATGAAATGTCCGACTTTGACGACGGCCAAATGTTCGGCCATCATTGACCGACGCATATGGCTGTCACGCTCGAAATTTCCCGATCACGGGGCCTTTTTCCGCCACATCCGCGGTCGATCCGGCCGGCAGCCATATGAGGCCCTATCGCCGATCCGACCACTGTGCATCGAAACGCCTTTCCTTTCCCGATCAGATTCTCCGCCCGTGGCAAGAATCTCGCACCGTGGTAAAGGTGGGGGTGTATCTGAAATTTTAAAACTATTTGGCGTAAGAATCGTTAACGATACAATGGATCGCTTAAGCGATCATGTGATTGGCGTAAGCCCTCGCTGTGTCCATGATCGCTAAGCGATCGCGATATCGCTGATCGCCGATATCGCTAAGTGAATATTGCCTTTTTCCCCCGGTCGATTGCGATCGATCGCTTAGCGATCATGCACCGGGCGTAATCAATCGTCCAGTGCACGACGCTGCGATCCCTTTATCGCTTAAGCGATCCTTCGCGAAAACACTTTGTCGCTAAGCGATACACTTAGTCGCTTAAGCGATCGTGGGCAATATATACATTTGCATCTTTTATCCCTTGAATTTTGAGAAACTAAAATTACCAACACGTATTAATTCCATACTTTTTCCTCAATTTGACAAAACTTAATTCCAAACTAAAATCACCAACAAATATTTAGACCATGTAATAAGAATACACAATATAAAGGATATTTTATTAAAGGTAACAATAAAATTTAAAACATCAATAATTTCATCCTTCTTCGAATCGACCCTAATTACTTCTCGCAACCGCTTCTTCTGACCAGTTGTTGCTTGCAAATTGAGCACTTATTCATCTTCCGGGAACCTCAAAGGCCGATGGAATACGCTTAACCCTTTTTTCTCCCCTTTGGTGTCTTCTTCAATGGCGCCGAGGATAATGTCACCACCTCTCCGCGGCACTACCCACCGCTTCTTCCGAGGCACCGATATATCGCTTCGAATATGCTAGCATGTAGTGATCTCATATAGAAAGGGGAGCAAAGTTCCATGTAAATTCTTGAACCAAAATCCGGCTTCCGTTGGTGTTTCAAAGGTCGCTAAGTGCATGAGGACAAGGTAAATGTTGAATGTCAAGCACTTTACAAATGCAAGTTTTTGTAACAAGGTTAACTAGGCATCCTATTATAGCCGCACACAAGAAACTCTTGAGCATTAAGAGGATAGGCAAACAATGCATTTGATGCTCCATATGTTCTCGCAATATTTTTTTCAAATTGACTTAACAAGGGTTGGTAGTAAAATTATCTCGACCCATACGACGCCATGGAACCACCGCGACAGTCCTTTGGATTGCATCAAAAAGTGCAACTATTGGAAACTCTCTTTCTATTAACAACTTCGAATTTATGGACTCAATATGTTCGTGGTCATGACATCAAACCTTCTTCCAGAAAGTAAGCTCTACTCCATCTCTCGAAACCAACATCATGCTCAAGATACTTAGCAACTCTAACATCCTTGATTCGGATTTGGCCGGAAGTGTTCGAACTCATCAACCCGATAAGCTTTTGTTGCCATGTAGTATGTCCAAGGAGGCCAAAGACACTTAAACTTTTGTTTTATGTTCTCACCAAGGTGCCTCATACGTAATCCGTGATGTGCTTTGACAAGAAATAGTGGCAATCCCCTTCTTTATGAGTCATTGCGGCCTATCGGATATTATGCACAACTCGTCACCGCCAAGCACTATCGCACGTGAATCGTTGAAAAACCAAGTCCACGACTCTCCATTCTCGTAGTCAACCACACACCATGCAACAGATATGTGATTCTCGTCCTGCGGCAAAGGGCCACCAACAATGTACCTCCATACTTTCCCCGTTAGAAAGCAACCATCAACAAACCAACACCTTTCTCATGTTTACAAAACCCCTTATAGCAAGACCATAAGCAACAAAAAAATATTTAAACATCATATTCCCCTGTCCCACTTCAAAGCCGTATTGCTACCTTGGTTTGTCAACTCACATATAACGGCACGCTTTCTAATATCAGCACTGCGTTCTGGTGCTCCCCTCACAAAATCTTGTGGCATGTTGTCTACCTTTCCCTAGCATTTCCAAAGAACTAACAAAGACATCCCAACTCGAGGCGCACAAGTCTCGAATGTCTTTAGAGATGGACCTTTCCCTTCGACGAACCGACTTTTGACAAATTGTCCAATAACATCACGACGCTTGTCGATGCTCACCTAAATATGTCCCAAACCACATGTGTGCTCACGGTATATGTGCTAAGAATAAACTTTTCCGACTCCGCCAACCTTCTACAATAAACCCGCCACTTGCGCTTTCGGGTCACGACATGCAACCGTCACAAACCTAATGAATTTGACTTTTTGGTGATGAACTCAAAATTACCTTTCACAAGAACAAGTTTTAGCTTCCTCACCACTTCCTCTTTGTTGTCAAATAAATACCCTATGCGCAAGTCCGATCCATCCGTAAAGACATGAGCTGATCCACTACTACCTCCAATTGCCCCCTTTGAACTTGCATAAATGACCATAGTGTTCTCTTCCTCACAATCTACGCCTTCGCATAATCGTGATTTAAAGGAATCTCTACATCGTGGGAACATCTACTGGGTCCTCCTCCTCAACATTTTCATTCTCGCCCCCATCACCAACCTCTTCTATGTTGTCCTCCTCACCACCCAATTCCACCGTCTACTCTTGATTTTTCAAACTAACAAATCAATGGCCTCGTAGTTCAAATTACAACTGCAAATCTCCGCCTACATCCTCGTTATCCCCTTCCTTGAACCAACTTCCAACGGTTTTTCTACATAAGAAACCCTTAAAATCGCCCTCGAACCACTATCTGCCATATCAATCATAAATAAGTTCACACTTTCATCCGACTTTAATACAAAGCAGAGGTACCTTATAATTTTCAGAGCTCCCGCTTAAAACATACTTCACAACTATATCACTACGCGAGCAACTCAAATTACCTCTTCTAATTATTTCATCAATCAACTCATCAAAACTAACCTCGTGCTCACAAAGAATTGGTGTAACTTCTTTGCTCTTCCCAATCCACTTCCACCTACTTTCTTCCTCCACCCACTCACCAAAATATTCAACACCCAAAACAACTTTTTCCCATGTATAATAATAGCCAACTACCCGTAATGCAAGAAAAACAATATTCTTAAATGTTGTACTAAGGGTTCAAATAGTTTAAAAAGAATCGCACATTCGCATATTTGGTCCGATGTATCGCTTGAACGATCATGTTATTTATACCGATCGCTTAAGCGATACAGGGTATCGCTTAAGCGATCCAAGTATAATAACCTGATCGCTTGCGATCTTATGCCATTTACGATCGCTAAGAGATCGCTCCCATACAACAGATTTAACTAGATCGCTTAAGCCGATCTTATGCCACATACCCGATCGCTTAAGCGATCTATCCGCCGCATTACCATGACATCACCGGATCGCTTAAGCGATACACCTGACGCTTAAGCGATCCATCGTGCCTAACACATTTTCTTTTTCGCCATCTCCACCTACAATCGATCCATCATACCCATAATAAATAACAAATTTTCAACAAATTTTACTCCTTTCAACCTACATTACATCAAACACAACCCAACAACCTAAACAACTAAATTAAAATCATAACCCAAACCCCCATCCATTATTAAATCTTTGTAAATCTAAATATAAAATGTAAAAAAGGAGATACACATACTTAGCGAAAATGTCGAGGAGGAGGAGGAGGAGGGGGATCTTTGCCTGAGAAGATGTTAATGGTGGAGGAAGAAGAAAGTGTTAATGGCGGTGAGGAACAAGAAGATATAGAGGAATGAGGAAGAAGAAGATGTACAGAAGGAGGAAGAAGAAGAAGATGCAGAGGAAGAAGATGTTGACGACGCCAAGAAGAAGAGAAGAAGATGCAGTAGAGATGCGTTAATGGCGGAGGAAGAAGAAGGGTTTTTTGGGTTTATTTGCAACAATTTCGGGTTTCTGGAAATATAGATAATTTTGAAAAGATTACATTAATCCTAATTAAGCACTAATTACCCTTAATCAATAATATGGCTATTTAGTTAACATTTCAAAACTTTATAGCCTTTTAATTAAATGTAAACTTCAAATGTCTTTTTAATAACTTCCTCCTTATGTATGCTGTTGTGCGGTAAATTTAATGAGCATGGATTTATGCCATGTGCCCCAAGGATCTACTATTGTTCAATGGTAGATCTACGGCATGTGTCATTTCAATCTACCTTGAGCTAATTCCATTTAAAACTTCACTTATAAGTGTGCTACTCTGATAATTAGGGGTGATTGGTTCCATATACCTTATATTTTTTTAAGGAACTAAATCTGGAACCGACGGTTCTTGAAATAAATCGAAACTTGTAACAATGGTTCTGGTTCCAATTTTGGGTACCCTAGAAAATTTTTCACCCCCAAAAAGTTTATAAAATGATAAAAAAACCCTTAAAAACTTATAGGCTCTATTTGGCTTATTATTTCTACCCATATTTCCAATCCTATTTTTCAAATATTGTTTGGCACATTATTTGAGAAATATTAGTCTATTTTTTTTAATTACTTTAGACCCTTTAAGTTTATTAATTTCATTAAATACTCCCTGAAAAAAAAAAGTTTAAAAATTAACAAAAACACTCACACCCACCAATACTTGCCAGATTCCAGCAACCACCATCGGTGATAGCCGGAATCTATCACAACGGTCTACACCACCACCGAAAATAACCGGTAATTCATTGATCTGGCCTTTTCCACTGGGGATTCACGAGATCCGGCCGAAAAAGGCCGATCTAGCCGCCAAGAACGCCAAAGAAATGGCCGTCCAGCAACCATCAATGACTTCACAAATCTTGGACCATCGCTGATGCATAAACCCGACTCAACAAAGATGGACTTTGTATTGTCCATGACGCCGGCTAGATCTAGCCTTTTTCTACCAAACTGGGTGGAATCTAGCCTTAAAGGCCCCGGCCATATCAATGCCCTACCTGCCAGATCCGACCGGTCTGTGGTGTAACGCAATTTTTCAGCTAGATTCCGCTAAGGCTGGCCTCGAACTGAACTCAGTGGGTGGTGAGGGTGTTTATTAAATTAGCAAACCTAGGGGTTTTTTAATAAATTTTACCTCGTAATACTCCCCTATTCAAATATCCAATATTATTCCCAAAATCCTATCCAAAATAATAAAACAAACGGACCCATAAATACCCCACCTAGCACTTGTTAACAAAAAATAAAATTAAAAATACATTATAAAGTCTTCAGCTTTCTAACTCCAGTTCCAACTTCATGAAAACTAAAAATTTCACATTACAAATTACAATAATTTGTTGAAAAATCACAAATTTAACTTCAATGGAATTTAAAGTACATATAATGTTTATATATGTAATGTTTATGTGATATAATGCTATCAATAAATAAAAGTATTATTTACATACTTCTTTTTCCTAGCTCAATGATTAAAACAAAGAGATTGTTGCTACTAATAACACGTATAGAAGAATTAAGTATTCAACAGTGTAATTTATACAAATTAACAAAGATGGTTTCGGTTCTTGTTCTGGTTCTCCACTACAGGAACGAGAACGGGAACTGGAACCGCATAATGTCAATTTCAGATTTTTGGAATTGAAACCTACCCATTGACAACTGGTTCTGAGTAGGAACCGAAACCAAACCCTAGGTGTCCGTTGGTTCCGATTTCGATTCCGATCGATTCTTTTGAACACCCCTAATGACAACACATATATAATATGATTTTTAACTCGAATGGAGGGACTCTCCCTCTCTTTTCCATTCATGTAAGCCACATTGATAGAAAATTCATCTTTGTTCATCATATTTCTCCTTTGTAATCAATCTTAATGTAAAGCAAATGCTAATCAATCTTAATGTAAAGCAAATGCTAAGCAATAACATAATAGTGTCAAACCACTTTAGAAACCTCATTTGTTCTCACATTGTGGATTTATTAATCCATCCATAACGAGTTAATTTTAATCACGTACATATTTTATCCTGTCATATTGTGACTGATTGGATATCACTAGTTGTTAAGAGTTTTGGTAACAACATATGCATATCTATAAATGAGTGCAACTCGCGTTAATTATTAAGATTTAAACTCTTAAGTAATTGGACATGAGCATGAATGTTGTTTTATTAAAGATTGTCTCTAAAAATATATATTTACATATATTTTTTCATATTTAATAATAATTTAAAAAAAAATTGAAAAAAAAATAGCAAAAATACATATGTCAGCACAGGTGAGGTGACATGACAGCTAGAGACAAATTTAAAAAATAAAATAAAATATTCCTGCTTGCTTTAAATGAGAGAAGAAAATCCTTTGATCTTCTGATAATTTTCCCACTTCCCACATTCATCAACTTTCATGGTCTCTTCGTGTTCCTGTGAATCTCTGATGTGATGGCTATGGCTGCTAAAGGAGAAGAAGAGAAATGGGTGAAACATTACTCATCAACCCCCATCAACTTCTTCTAGTGGGTGAAGGAGATTTCTCCTTTTCTTTGTCTTTAGCCCTTTCCTTTGGCTCTGCTACAAACATCTGCGCCTCTTCTCTTGATTCATACGGTATACCAATACAACACATTACATTGTCTCCACATATTCATCTGTCTTCTGCAGTCCAATTAGTTAAAAATTACTCTTTTTGCATGAAAAAAGAAAAAAAAAAAAAACTGATCTTTTAACTTTGATCTTATTATCATCAGATTGTAATGAACTAACGGTTTAATACTTACATTTTAAGTTTAAAGGTGATACTGTATCATTGTTCGGAAAAGATGTGTATTGGTTTGATGGACAGTTGGACACTCCTCAGCAACTCTAGTATTCATTTCTCTAGAAAATTTTATACACTCTCTATTGTGGACTAAAGAAACTTTTGG
This sequence comes from Pistacia integerrima, assembly GCA_026225825.1. Taxonomy (NCBI): domain Eukaryota; kingdom Viridiplantae; phylum Streptophyta; class Magnoliopsida; order Sapindales; family Anacardiaceae; genus Pistacia; species Pistacia integerrima. The sequence goes on along the minus strand of CM047739.1, from coordinate 5,585,403 downwards.
ATGTTCAATTTGGCACAAAATTGACAAAGAAGAACCAAATAAACGATTATAGAATCATTTTAATGTTCTCTTGGGATTGACTTGCGAGTGCTTGTTGTACAAGTAATGGTATAACTAAAGATTTTTTTATATTTATTATTATTTCTTCTGGTGTTTTTATTTTATTTTTAACTGCCTCTTTGGGGAACTCAAGTAATTAATTTTCAATCGTTTAGTAACGGTGATCAGCAAATACAAGAAAGCAAAATCAAATTTGGAAACTCTAGAGAGGCTGGGAGCATGCATTTTACATGGTGTTGATGCAACCAAAATGAAGGTTCATCCTCATTTGCGAATGAGGAAGTTTGATCGAATCATCTTTAACTTTCCTCATGCAGGCTTTCATGGAAAGGAACATAATGTGCTTATGATTAAGTAAGCTGCCTTATTCTAACTCTTGGGATTTTGTGATCCTTCTTCTGAATAGCTGATTCCAAATGCTCATCATAATCTGTCTTGACAGGATGCATAGGAGTCTTGTGCAGGGTTTTTTCAGAAATGCAAGCGGCATGTTGAGGGCTAGTGGTGAAGTTCATGTAAGCCACAAAACAACTGGTCCATTTTGCAGCTGGAATCTTGAGGAACTTGCTTATAGAAACTCCCTGTCATTAATCGAGTGCGTCGGTTTTAAGATAGAAGATTACCCTGGTTACAACAATAAGAGAGGAGATGCTTGGAGATGTGATGAGTCCTTTCCCTTGGGTGAATGCAGTACCTTCAAATTTAGATTCTCTCAATCTTCGAAGAAGAAATCTAGAAGGACAAGGAACAAGAGAAATGCTAACAGAAGACCTCACAGGTTTAATAAGCCAAGGGAGACATTGGCTAGAGCTGGTAATGGTGTGGACTATTTTGTTCAGGAACCGCACAGGTTTGATAGTTTTAGACATCCTCCCACAAATTTCAACAGAAATATGAATGACCAACAAGAAAGTGCAAGGATCTCTAGCAGTTGCTTCAATATTGTCAGGGAGACACTTGGAAGAGCTGGTCATAGAGTGGACTGTACAGTTCATAGTGTTATGCAACGGAAACATAAACTCTGACGTTAGCTATTGAATATAATAATAAGTAATAAAATATAAATAAATAGCCAAAATTAAATACAAAAATAAAGAATATTAGGAATTAACGAGGTTCGGTATTGAAACCTACGTCCTCGGGCGCTGCAAAAGAAAACTCTACTATCTCCAAACAATATTACAAACTTTTGGGTAATACAACAAATACCTAAAACAAAAGGGAAATACAACAAAACTTGTAAACTAAAGGGTCCTTAACGAAAGAACCCTAAACAAAAGAAGTATAATAGAATTACAACTTGGGATGCCTAATAACAATGATTTGGGTCCTTATATATAGGCTCCAAAAGTTTTCCACTTTTCATTCCCAAGCAATGTGGGACAAACTAATATTTTGGCATATTATTATAAGTCCCTAAACATTTTTCCATTATCACTTCTACCCCCATGTGATTTGCTAAATGAGCCATTTTTCCAACAAATCTCCACCTTAGCGAATTAGCAAACCTTCAAAGTTTTGTATTCTTCTGTCAAATTTTGCAATACCTTCAAATACGCCAAAAGGCACAAATAAGTCAGAGGGATGTTGATCAAGTTCAAACAATAAAATGAACTTGACCCTTGTCACTACCAAGGTCAACATGTCTCAGAGGATTATCTTCTGTTCCAATCTTCTGGAGAGCCATTTTCCCATTCTCAATATAATCCCACACAAAAACTAAACCAATATCTATAGTACATAAAATATATTGTAGAAACCATTTCACAACTTGCAAATGTCCTTTACCAGGATCATGCATATGCCTCGTCACCATACTAACCGCTAGAAATATCAGCTCAGGTACCCATGGCCCATCATACATTGATCAAATCGCTTGTACCACTGTCTTGGTGACTGCTTCAAACTATATAGCGATTTCTTCAATCTGCAAACCCAATTTTTCTTTCTAGCAACCCTATAATCATCCTCCGAAGCCCTCAGAGATTTCCTCTTCCAAACTACCATGTGAAAACACGATTTTCACATCCAATTGAACTAGTTCAAAATCAAACTGTGCCACCAAGGTTAGCAAAATTAGAATAGAAGAATACTTTACCACAGGAGAAAACACTTCACTGTAATCAACTCCTTCCATTTGAGCGTATCCCTTTACTACCAACCTAACCTTGTGCCGAACATCTTCTCTATTAGGAAATCCTTTCTTCTTTGCATACACTCATTTGCACCCAATCGCCTTCTTATGTAGGGATCGCATTTCATCATTCATGGCCGGTTTCCATGATTCACAATTTGAACTCCTAAATACTTCTTTATAAGTAGTAGGAATATCATCACCTACGATTGGAAGTGCATCCACCATCTTAGCGAAACGAGCAAAGCTTTGCGAATTTCGCCTCGCCTATTGTATGCAATCGATTCCTGTTGCTGATGAGATTCTTGGGGTAAAATCTCATTTTCATCTATAATATCCACATTAGTCACCTCATAATCACTTTTTGTCTTGTGGACACTATCTGATTCAACCGTTGTTTCAAACTCCACCTACTGCCGAGTATGCTCCACACACATATGCCACAGTTGGAGCATTTTTGAATTCGCATCCTCATGTACGACCGCACTGCCTGCTCCAATAATCGCATTAACATTATAGTAATACAAGTTGTTTCTCCTTGTGCCTTTCATTACCACAAGAGCGCCTAAAGAAACTTTTAGAATTCCATCTTGCATATTCACCGTGAAGCCTTTAGATTCCAAGGCTCCCAAAGAGATGAGATTCTTTTTCAACTTCGGTACATACCGAACATCTGTTAGAGTTCTAGTCAAGCCATCATGATTCTTCAACCGAACCAACCTATCCCGCTTGTTTTACAAGCATCATCATTGCCCATATAAACAACTTTATCACGTTCTTCAAAATTAAAGAACCAAATTCCCTCGTGAGGACACATATGATAGGTACTACCTGAATCCATAATCCACTCATTTGATCCAGAGGTGGATGGTAGGCCAACCAGACGTAACCGACTCATCCTCTTCACGCTCAACAACGCATGCATCGAAGTAGCTTTGCCCTCTTTCTTTGCAACTTCGACAATCTTTCTTCCAATGCCCATTCTCATGACAAAAGGCACATTGATCCCTAATTGAGTTTTCCCTTTGAACGAGATCTTCCCTCTTCTCCCTCCTTCTTACGACTGATTTTGACTCCGCCCTCTGCTACAAGAGCTTCACGACTCATCTCTATTTTTCTTCTGATCCTTCTTCTGAATTTCATGATGGATTGGACAGAGCAGAACAAGCTTCTTCAAAGGAAAATTTTTCTTTCCCATGAAGAAGTGTAATACTAAGATAGTCCAACTCATTTGGAAGAGATCCAATTAACAACATAGCCTTATGTTCATCTTTGAATGTTTCATCCAAATTTAACAAATCAAAGAATTAACTGCTAAATGTATCAATATGGCTAATCCGATATTTGTACCCGTCTCAATCAAGACGAAAACAAGATTTTCATCAAATAGAGCCGATTCTCATTACTTCTTTTCATATATTTGTTTTCCAAATATTTCTTCTATAACTTATTTGCAGACGTCTCTTTCATGAATGGATATTTCTACTCTCTACAAAGACATGAGGGAATCATCCCACATGCTTTTACATTCAACCTCACCTAGTCTTCCTTATAGACATCTTCTGGTTTTTCCTCATCCAGAACGATATCTAGATCCTGCTGATACAAACTATCCATTACCTCACTCTGCCACAAGCCAAAATTATTTTGGCCATCAAATTTTTCAACATTAATTTTTGCATTTGAAACCATTATCATCTTTACTGGTACGGATGGTGGTGCCGCAGACGGTGATACCTCAGACGATGAATCCTCGGACGATGATGCCATTTATGCCTTACTCAATTGGCTAGGTAAACAAAATTCACAATAACCAAGCTCCACAAATTATTATATTCAATAGCTAACCAACAAATGAACAATAGCCCTAGGTAGTAGTAGGGGTATTTAAATGATTAAATACGCATCAGAAAATTCCCTGAGAAAACAATGGAGGGGTCACAATGGTCCCACTTAAAATCCATTCCTTAGACTCTTATCGTCTTTTTGATGTAATTTTCCTAGACATGCATATAACCATACAAATAGCTACCACCGCCTTCCCTAAACCTAGGCTCTGATACCACTTGTTATGCAACGGAAACATAAACTCTAACGCTAGCTATTGAATATAATAATAACAAGTAGTAAAACATAAATAAATAGCCAAAATTAAATGCAAAAATAAAGAATACCTGAATTAACGAGGTTCGCATTGAAACCTACGCCCCTCGAAAGCGCAAAAGAAAAAACTCCACTATCTCCAAACAATATTACAAACTTTGGGCAATACAACAAATACCCAAAACAAAGGGGAGATACAACAAAACTTACAAACTAAAGGGTCCTTAAAGAAAGAACCCTAAACAAAAGAAGTATAATGGAATTACAACTTGGGATGCCTAATAACAATGATTTGGGTCCTTATATATAGGCCCCAAAAGTTTCCCACTTTTCATTCCCAAGCAATGTGGGACAAACTAACATTTTGGCGTATTACATATAAGTTCCTAAACTTTTTTCCATTATCACTTCTACCCCCATGTGATTTGCTAAATGAGCCATTTTTCCAACACATGGATCACTTATTTTTGGCTCAGAAAGGGATATGGAAGAAGCAACTGAAAGAACCTTAAATGGTTATGCATTTGGATGAACTTCAGTTCAAACAGTGCGAGATTAGCATGGCTGCAACCTGCAAAGCATGGTGCTGGGTTCGAGCAGTGTGAGATCAGCATGGCTGCGAAGCCATGGTGTTGGATTTGTAATATACTTTTGTGGCTTGCCTACCCTTTTGCCTCTAGTTGTTGTGAATACTAGTTTTGCGTAGGTTTTGTGATGCTGTGAATTTTCCTTTTTGTTTCCTCCAAGCATTTCAACTATGTGGTGTATGTTGTATAGTTTTGCATCCGTGATCCATCCCAGATTCTCAATTACTGGGTTTCAGGCCCTACAAACAAACAAAATATATGGAAATATGCATATAATAAGTCTATGGGTGATAACCTTTATGAAAAATGCTATCTTTACAAAGACCCATGCAAAGAGGGCTACAAAGTGATATCATCCAGAAGAAAAAAACAAAGAAAAAAGGAAAAGAGAGAGAGAGAGAGAGAGAGAGAGAGAAATCATGAAAATAAAGGTGGGGATTGTCTTTGTATGCCCCTTTTGTATGTGTCTTTGTAAAACTAGCATTGCTCTAACCCTTATACAGTTTATATCATTATATGCGATATGACACGCAAAATGAAAACCATCCAACCTCGACGGAAAATCAATGCAAAATAAAACTATCCAACCTCGATGAAAAATCATTGTTCAGCATGGTCCTTGTCATGACTAGGTGTGCATACGAGCTGAGCTAAGCCAAGTAGTGGCTAGCTCGAGCTCGGCTTGGTGAGACAAGGTGGGAGCTCATCGAGCTCCAGTTTGTGAGCTCGAACTCGGCTCGGTAATTTAATTACATGGCTCGAACTTGACTCGGCTTGACTCGTCAAGTTCCCAGCCGAGCCGAGTCGAGCTCGAGCCAAGCTCGTTTGCAGCTTCTTCCCAGCAAAACAAAGCACAGAAACTACGTCCATGAATCTCCTCAAAATTCATCACCAACCCTTCTTCTTCCTTCATTTTCCTAAAACTACCTCTTCTCATCAAAGTGAATTACCACTCCAATTTACACCTTCTTCTTCCACAACTTTTTTTCATTCTTTTTCTCTCCTCGAACCTAGCTTCAAATTCTCTTGCATTTTGTCACGACCCAATCTAACCGTGGGCACAGCTGGGCTGGAGGTCACACAGCACCAACCCACTCTTCATGACTCACTAGGAATATCTCCCCCTCTCTTTTAAGGGATTTCTTTCGCCTTCCCCACCACTCGAACCCAAGACCAATGGGCTATAGTCAATTAGGAAGCATGGTGAGTACCATCAGGCTAGTTTCGCAGACCAAAACTTCGTTTCTTAATAATGAAGAAGAAAAACAAGGTACATTGAGATTGGTGGAGTGCTCCATGTTCACTGTAGTTACCGGGCCTTGTTTACTTCGAGCAATTCTCTCCATCGAGGTTCGCTTCAGCATTTTTGTTTTAGTTTTGAAGCAGGTAATTTATTGAATATTTATTTTTTATCGGATATGGTATGTTTCGCAAATGGTTGCTTACAATTGTTTGTTAAAAAGAGGAAAAAAAAAATTGTTTTGATGTGTATTTATTTATTTGAACACAACCGAATTAAGTTATATATATATGTTTGAAAATAGGATTTGGGTTTGTGCAGAATTACTTTGGATGTTTTTTCTCATTGCCGATAGTAATCTCTTCAATGAGATGGGGTGTTGCAGTTGGGAGGAAAACTATGGTTTGTAACCATTTATTATCAATCCCTATTTACAATTTTTTTTTTCATTTATTGCATTGGAAGTTTGTTTAATTATTCAACTATTGCAATTATTTTCAGGTCGCGACGGCCATGCTATTGCTTGTCTTGTCTGGTCATTGATATCTCAACAACACATTGGATCAGCATCAGCCTTAAATATGAATAACTTCGGAGTGCAAAAGTGAAAGCAAGCATATATTTATTGAACATATGGATAATAAGGGGCCAAATGACCAATATCTTTCATCAACATAGTTCAATTTATAATCTAAAAACATTCCAAAAGCTGTAATGTGAAAAGAAACAGATAGAATTTGAAAGTATAACCCATATGGTGAAATTCAAAGTTGACCACAGGGTCAGCATATTAAATTTTTATGTCTGCTCCGATTTTCCCTTGTGATGAGGTTAATCAAATTATCAAATAATCAGAAACTTTAGACAAAATAGCTACCGAGAAACAAATTTTTCAGACCATCTTCCTTCATCAACACCCTTGTTCAACATCCTGTGCACATGTAAAACATCCCAAATCATTGAAATTTGCATACAACAGATTATATTCAATTTTTAGAAACAGATTATGGATATAATTAATTAATGCATATCTCAATAAAGTTCAGTAGATTATATACTTTTGTTATGCCTAAAGAATGTAGGGCTGACGTAAGGTCCAATCAGCATGCAAAAAGTTAGAGTATGGGTGCACTCGCACCGAAAGCGTGGGAAAAAGAGCAAAGATGCTTTTTGTCGAATAGCAAATGCGTGCATGCACTGTGTTGTGGTGCTCTCACGTGTCCAACTTTCCCCGCTCCGAATCTCCCGTAAATCACTTCTGTAAGTGGGCAATGTAACATAAAGAGAGATTTGCACGGATAATCCCATGAACTCACAGATTCAGTAATGATAACCTTAATCCATCCCACTATAAATTGAGAACTCCTCTCTCATTGAGGGGATTAGCTATTCTCTCTCAAGAATATATAACAGTCTCTCTCTCGCACTATCATCTAAAAATCATTCGTAAGTCAATTGTAATTCAGTTCGCTAACGCGACCTGACCTCTATCATTAATACAAACATCAGTGGAAGTAGGATTTGCTTCCTTAGCATCCGAACCACTTTAAAAGCTGTTCCCATTGCATTTATTCTCATTTTTTTCTTGCATTCACGTGTGTCTTCGGGCTACCAAGATTGCACACACGTGGCGTTTAGTTGGTATAAAAATCCCGCATCAACGCCTTGGCGCTAGGGCCGGAGGGCCCCTCCCCGATTTCGTGTTCATCCTTAATCAGAGAATTCCCTTCCCTTTAACTTACCTGGTCCTACAACAAGAAATGGCCCATCAACCTGAACTTGAGCGAACCAACCAGGGTGCTGAGGGGATCCCCCAAGCCCAGGGGGACACCTCTTCCAAAATACCTTTAGTTCTGCAAAATGCCGTGGGGGATATCCCATCAAGTTCACAACTTGACCCTGCCATTAGAAGTTACCCTCCCGAGAGGTTCGACATCACTTCCAAACGGTCAACCAAAGGTTGGACCGTTTGGACCAAGGCATGCCAACCAAATCAGCTGGGATGGTGCAACCGCCAAAAATGCCTCGAGTCGTCCGCCAAAAACGAGGTGGAAGGAGATGGGACGCGCCGCAAAGCACCGCAAAGACGCCGACGAAAGGGCCCGAAGCATGTGGCAAAAAAAGGGCCTACGGGCTCCAAAGGGCCAGCAAACTTCGACCACGTCCCGAGCAGAATACCAGTGGCGTTAAGACTAGGTGAGAGGACGCAGCCCGAGCTATCCCATGCCACGTCGCAGGTACACCCCCATAAAAGTGCTGGGCGGGACGATCTTATCATGCCAAAGAAACGATCCTGATCGTCATCGGGCAGGAGGTTCCCACACTTCGCTGGGCGGTTCGTACCACCGCGAAGGTCGTGAAAATACCCTGCATCATCCATCGCCATCGCCATCGCACGCCTCTAGCCAGAGTGTGTCGAGAGCGGTCGGGGCCGCCGACCGAGGCGAAGAGGAATCCAACCTCCGGACTTTCCTCAATCGTAATCGCGAGGGTCAAACTCGCATGGGTGAAAGTAATCCCCAAGTGGCTCTATTGCCTCAGATTGAAGAACTGCAACGAGCTCTAGACCGATAACATCCAAGAAAATGAGCAAGGGGCGTGTCTCGACCACGCCCCCTTCTCTCCCAGGTGGCTAGCCGCTCCACTCCCACTGGGATTCAGGATGCCCGACATGCGGGCATTTAATGGAAATTCTGATCCGCAAGATCATTTATATGAATTCAATGACCTGATGGAGCTTCACCAGGTCTCGGATTTAGCAAAATGTCGTTGCTTGGCAGTGACGTTAACCTCCTATGCCAAACGGTGGTTTAGGTCGCTCCCAGCGGGATCGATCAGTTCGTGGTCTCAGATGAGTGCAACATTCCTAAGGCATTTCCAAGCGAACCGAAAGTTCTCAATGCCTTTGAGCTACCTCAGCAATATAAGGCAAGAAAGGGACGAATCCCTCCAGTCTTGCATTGACCGATTTCACAGAGAACTCAACAAGGTAGCTCATACTCCCGAAGAGTCTGTTCGGACTCTCATCATAGTGAGAGTTCGCCCACAAACCGACTTGTGGAAAGAGCTACAGGATGAGGACGATGTTTCTCTCACCCACCCTCATAACTCATGGAGAAGTACCTCCCGATTGAAAAATTCAAATGCGGTGTTTCACTGCCGCAATCTCGACGCATCGCGCTCGTCTCCCGGTCGGGGGAAAGGAGGAGAACCCGATGCGAGATGGGCTACTAACGATCAACGAAAAGGAAAGAAACCTCGCTACGAGCTCAAAAAGTCTTATGCTCATGTCCCTCGTCGCGATCGCGACAGAGATCAATATACGCCTTTGAATGTATATGTATCGGCCATCCTTGATAAATTGGAAAAGGCCAGCCTGCTCGGAGAGCCTGAGCCCATGAAAAATCCTCCATCAGCCAGAAATAGTAAAAAGTATTATCGCTTTCATCGATAAGTGGCACCATACCGAATGAAAGTGCCGAGCCTCTCAAACAGCAATCAAGAACTCATCAAGAAGGGGCATTTCAAAGAGTATATTGACAACTTTGCTCCCGCACCGGAGAAAAGTCAAGGGGAACAAGGAAAAAGGCGTCGTGATCGCAAAGGATATTGCAGTGTCAACATGATCTTTAGAGGCCTGCACCTCGCGGGGAACACGCGAGGTGCCCAGAAAGATATGCTCATTCAGCCTCCATCACGGACCCCCATCAAACTGATGAACACGACGCAACGACCACAAAAGGCCTTCAGGGCAGGCAATGGAGGAAATTTCCTTCTCCAAAAAGGATGCACCCATTTGCATCATTCCCACGACGACGCCCTCTTGTGGATCACGCCTCTTTGGGCGCCATGTCCGGCAGATGTCTGGATAATGAAAGTGCTGTGAACATCCTATTCCAGACTGCTTTCGAGAGAATGAACTTGGACGAGGCTGACCTGAAGCCCACCTCGATCCCTCTCTATGGTTTCCCACATTTTGGGGACGACCCTGATCCCCTCCCCAATGGACGATCCAACTTCCCACTACGCCCCTGGGCGACTATGACGAAGTGACCAAGGTTACTGAATTCTTGGTAGTGAATTGCCCATTTGCTTTTAATGGAATCCTGGGGCGACCTCTACTAAGAAACTTCAAGGCAAAGCACTCCCGATATACCATCTAAGATGGGGCCCCATCCCCGACGGATAAAGGGGAGTTAGCGCATCTCGCGATCACATAAAAGCAATGCAGATAATGGACACAGAGGGGGAAGGGTATCACATGCCTTCCCGATAGGTTATGTATGATCGCCGACAGCCACAACCTAGTCCACCTTAAGGATAACATGGATCCTCGATTCAGAAAGCCTTTCCAAAGGGGGCCTGGGCTTAACCGAGGGATTTGTCCGGAAAGTATCGATCGACCAAGACGAGCGAGCCCGGGTGTTGGCCGGATTCCGGGAGCAATCTTCAACCCCTAGCGCTCGCCGAGCTGATTAGCTTCCTCAAGGAAAATATCGATGTGTTCGTCTGGTCACACACAGATATGGTTGGGATCAGCCTGGATATCATCTGTCGTGCGTTGAACATCGACAGGAAGCCTTGCCGCTGCCAAAAAGAAGAGCGATGGATCCAAAGCGATACGCCGCCTTAAAGTTAGAGGTGGATAACCTCCTTCGAAACGAGTCCATCTGAGAAACACTCTACCCAACCTGGGTTGCCAACCCTGTTCTGGTGAAGAAGCCCAATGGCAAATGGCCAACCTGTGTTGATTTCTCCGACCTCAACAAAGCATGCCCGAAAGATAGCTTTCCTCTGTCTAGAATCGACCAGCTCGTAGATGCCACCTCGGGGCACGAGTTGCTAAGTTTTATAAACGTGTACTCGGGATACAATCGGGTTCCTCGATGTATGTGCTTGGACGAAGAGCATACATCATTTATTACAGATCGGGGATTGTACTGCTATAGAGTCATGCCCTTCGGCCTCAAGAACGCTGTCGCGACCTACCAGCGATTGGTTAACCGGATGTTCTCCGACTCGATCGTAAGTCAACGGAGGTCTATGTGGGATGACATGTCAAGGTCAAATCCTATGTCGCTTCGATCACATAAAGCACATCTTGCTTAGATGTTTGATATCCTCTGACTGTATAGAATGAAGCTGAATCCCCTCAAGTGCTCGTTCGGAGTATCCTCAGGAAAGTTTCTAGGATATATGGTTAACCAGCAGGGAATAGAGATCAAGCCCGAGAAAATTCAAGCTCTCCTCGATATGGAAAGTCCGAACCTTTAAAGCAAAAAGGTGCACGAGCCTTAACGGGCTAATAAACGGCGCTAAGTCACTTCATATCAAGGCTAACAGATCGTTGTTTGCCATTCTTCAATGTTCTGAAGGCCAATAAAAAGTTCGAGTAGACTCCCGAGTACGAATAGGCATTCCAAAGTATTAAAGAGCACCTTGGGAAACCACATCTCCTGTCCAAGCCTCTCCAGCAAGAGATCCTCCTCTTGTACCTGTTTGTCTCTTAGTTCGCGGTTAGTGCAGCCTTAGTTCGGGAAGAGGAAAAGGTCTAATGGCCAGTATACTACGCGAGCAAGCGTTTGTTAGATGCCGAGATATGGTATCCAGAAATGGAACGATTAGCCTATGCCTTGCTGATCACTTCCAAAAAGCTGCGACCTTACTTCCATGCCCATACAATCTATGTAATGACTAATTATACGCTCAGGCAGGTCCTCCAGAAGTCAGAGGCATCGGGTAAATTGCTTAAATAGGCCATGGAATTCGAGCCGCCTGATCCGAAATACAAACCAAGATCGACTATCAAAGGGCAGGCTGTTGCCAACTTCATATCAGAATTTTCATATCTTCCAAGTGAGTCAGAACAACAACTCAGTGAAACCATTCAGAAACTCGCCGTAACCCTGCCGACCGAGCCTCTATGTCGATGGATCATCGAACAGAAAGAGGGCCGACGCAGGTCTTCTTTTGAGTCCCGAAGGGGCTCGCGTTCACGGCATTATCCGGTTCGGGTTTAAGGCAACCAACAATGAGGCCGAGTATGAAGCTCGCCTGCCGGATTGCGGTTGGCCGGCGAGAAATGGGCGGGCCCAACCGCGACCTCCAGATTCACAAATACCCACAGCCGGTCGCCAACCGTATTTTAGAGAGTACCAAGCCAAGGAAGAAAATATGATCCTTTATTTGAAAGAAGCTAAGGCCGCACTCGAGCCATTCAAATACTTTGCGATTACTCAGATTCCCAGAGACAGCAACTCTGTGGCAGACGCCTTGGCAAAGATAGCCTCATCGTTGACTCAAGACCGATAGCATTCCTGCCCTCTCTCATGAGGCCCCTAGTATCAGCTCGATCGAACAGGCCGTGAATGTAGCTGAATCTGATTCTTGGATGACTCTCATCTTCCAATACCTCAAGGACGGGACCTTGCCTAACAACAAGGTCGAGGCAAGGGTCCTACGAATAAGATCCTCTGCTACACCCTCATCGAGACCCAAAGGGCCTATACAAAGTGATTTAGACTCTCTTCCTCCGATGTGTAACCTAAGAGCAGACACATCATGAGGGAAATATATGAGGATCTCGTGGGTAATCACACCTGTTCCAAGCACGATTCTTACGAACAAGGTTGTTCGTCAAGGGTACTATTGGCCCTGAATCCAAGAAGAGACATACAACTTTGTCAAGAGGTGTGACAAGTGTCAGCTATTCGCGAACATACTGCGAGCTCCTTCCCACCAACTAATAACAATGACCAACCCCTAGCCATTTTCCATGTGGGGAATCGACCTCATTGGCCCCATGCTAGTCGGTAAAGGGGGAGTCAAATATGTCGTGGTCGCGGTAGATTACTTCACCAAATTGGTAGAAGTCGAGCCGCTAGCCGCGATCACGACTAAAAAGCTCAAGGACTTTGTTTTCAAAAATATTGTGTGCCGCTACGGGATTCCTCATACCCTCATCTCAGATAACGAGAAACAGTTCGACAATGAGGAGTTCAAGCAATTTTGCGACAAGCTGAGCATCCATAAAAAATTCACCTTAGTCGCAAGACCGCAAGCAAATGGCCAAGTTAAAGCTGTCAACAAAACCATTAAGCACACTCTAAAGGCCAAACTTGGCGCAGCCAAGGGGAATTGGGCCGACGACCTCCCCGAAGTCCTATGGGCGTATAGGACAACTCTGAGAACCTCTACCTTAGAAACCCCTTTTTCGCTAGCATACTGGGTGCCGGCGGGATGATCCCCTATAGAGGCAGTGGGACCGATTCACTATGGAGGACTTCACAATGAAGCCAACAACGAAGCGCTTATGCGAGCAAGCCTGGACCTTGTTGAAGAATATCGCAGCAAGGCTTCGCTAAGAATAGCAGCCTATCAGCAACACGCCAAAAGGTTCTTTGATTTTAAGGTCAAACGAAGAGACTTCCGTCGGCGACCTTGTGTTAAAGGAAGTTCTCCTTGGTACTAGAGAACCTTGGCGCGGGAGTGTTGGGACCGAACTGGGAAGGCCCATACCGCATCACCAAAGTGATAAGGCCGGGGACTTACCACCTAAAAAGGCTAAATGGTTCCATAGTACCGCGAGCTTGGAATGCTTAACACCTTCGACCTTATTATCAGTAATTCCGAACTCACTTTTCCTTGTAAAGAATATTTTTTGATATTTGTAAATGTAAATCAGTGTTATTCTGTTCACTTGTAATAGTCTTTGCATGTAATTTTGTTCGTAAAAAACGTGTTATCATGATCGCAAAAACTTGTTCCAATGCTACGAGCACTTAGAATGTAAACTCATGTATAATAAAGCGAACAGAAATTGTAAAAGCAAAACATATTTCATTAATGTAAAGAGTACAGTAGGCAAGACGATACAATTGTTAGCCCTAATCTAACTCCTGGAGGACCGACCTCATCGTCCTAAGGCTAGTCAGCTGGGGGCTTCTTCGAGGCGTGTCCCAAACCCTCTGTCTGATCAGATTGTCGAGCGGTCGCTGCTTCATCATCCTGTCGTGCCATGGACATGAGAGTTTCACACCAGTCCTCCGGGAGGTCGGACATATCAAGGCGCAGATTCTTCAGCCACAAGACATAGATAGACTCGATCGCCCATTCTCACGCCTTCTTCCTCCCGACCTCCGCCGCCCGAGTGTGTATCCTCCTTCTGGCCGGAAGCAACTTTTCCCTGACTTGCTTGGAGTTTAGCCTCGAGAGCTTGTCTTTGCTTCTCGGAGGCATCATTCTCTTGTCTGCTCGCAAAGCCCGCAGAGAGGTTGTTTTCAGCTCCTGGTCCCTCTCTCTGACCTCCTTGGAGAGTCTGGCTATAGTCCTTTAGAGCTTCTTTACTTCCTCCGCATGCTTCTCGAGCTCGGCTATTTGGAAGTCCATCAGGCGAAGAGCCGGCCCCTTTCGCAGTAACCGTTCGTTCCGACTTAAGATAGGTTTTCTTTTCGCCCTCGGTGGGCTTCCCAAGCCTCGCTTGAGCATTGTGGTTCTCCCTTTCGCCAGGACCTCCCCCTTTTGCAAAACTTTCTCTAGGGATAGTTGCATGGAAAGCAGGGCCTGTGAACAAGAAAAGATAAAGTTAGCTTATCAAAAGGAACTAAGGGAAGTCCTCGCCGAGGACAGTTCGTTTACCTTGCTTAAGTGCTGGATCGATGTGGACATTAGGTCCACGTCGCTGGAACCTACAAACTCCTTGAATGCCTCCAAGAGTCTGCAGTCCAACAAAGTGTAGACTATCGGCCTGCGTGGTATCTGGCAGTTCCCTCAAATGAGTCCAAAGATCGGAGTTTCCTTCTTCGCACCTTCAGCAGAGATCGTGTCGCCCGCCGCCTCCTTTACCCTCCCGACCTCTTCCCCTACATCTCGGGTTGCGACCTCCCGGCCGACACCCTCTTGGATTCGGTTCCTTCCCCGATTCTTCGACCTGAATTTGCCTTCTTTTCTTCTTCGCTCGCTGAGTCGTTGTCTTTAGCCTTGGGCGAATAGCCGATGGCCGGGAAGTTTTCGCAGGACGAATTGGTGCATCCTCCGAAGGCTGATGCTAAGCCCAAAGCAGTCACACCGGGGCCTCGACATGGCACCTTCAAATGGGATCGACAGAGCAAAGATGTCGCCTGGCGATCCTTGGATCACGGAAAGTTGAATTGCCTTCGCACAACCGGGACTAACTCCTTCGGAGGATGGTCGCTGCATGCAAGCATCGTTAGCAAAAGTATTTCATTTCACGACCAGAAAAGAACCAGTTAGCAAGACTTACTCAATGGGGGCTTTAAAGATGCGTTTGCGTTGAAGAAACCGTATTTTCGCAAATTCACAATCGTCACGAGCTTCTTCACACGACCGCTTCGGCAGAAGTCAAAGATACGATCCTATCCAGATCGAAGAGCAGCCCTAAGTCGGTCATCTTGTTAACTGCCAGAAAAGAAACAGGTCGTTAGAAAGAAAACGCATTCCAAATTTAATGAGTTCGCCAAGGGAAAAGAGCCTACTCGGGTCCTGAAAGCGATAATGGCTGTCGTAACAAAAGAAGAAAAACTTTTTTTCGTAGGCCCCCGCGTTGCTAGGCTAGTTGTGTATCCCTTCGGCTATGGAAGGTCGCCTAGACAAGTAATAAGAGTCTTTGTTCTTGTCCTTGCTCTTTTTCAAGAAATACGAGCAGTCAAGCTCCATCGCGGTTAGCTTGCCCAGCCCGTTCTCATGACACATGATGTACATGGCAACAGTAATAACATACGCGTTCAAAGTAAGCCGTATCGGCGCTATCCCGAAGTGATCCAAGATCAACCTGACAAAAGGGTGGAAGGGGATCAACCCCCCACCCTTTATGATCTCCTCGGAGATCGCAGCCATCCCATTTGATGGGTATCGTGATGAGTGGGCCACATCGCAAAAAACATCCACCTTGATACCGTACTGTTTTATCACCCTCTCGAGCTCTTTCCCGGTAAGTACTGAGTAGACCTTAGGAGTGACACTCGGAGCACCCTGCGAGGACGAACCGGTTCCTTTCTGATCTGGTCATCGAAGGGTCCATTCTACTGGTCTACAAAAGTGACAAGTAGGGGGGTCATTTAGCCATCGTACGCTACTCTGTACGATGACTTGAAAGGAAACAAACTCCCTAAAACCTAGAGAAAACCCTAACAGAATGATTCGAGCCGCCACTCATGGCTCGAACCCCACATGAGCGACTCATCTCCGATTAGCTACCGAAAGACTAACGCCATTTACCAACCACGGGAATGAAAAAATAAAAGCAGAGAAAGATTCTTACCTCTCGAAACACGAAAATGGCTCCTTCTGCTTCAAATATCATAAACACGCCGGTTTGGAAGGCAAGGGTTCCAAGCTTGCGAAAGTCTCCTGTTCTCTCTGAAAAAGACGAGTTTGGTGACATT